>JARCZZ010032114.1:42422-77009 GCA_030323915.1 Brotogeris chrysoptera | reverse complement strand
TTGGATATGAGGAAGAAATTCTTTACTGTGAGGGTGGTGAGGCACTGCAATGGGTTGCCCAGGGAAGTTGTGAATGCCCCGTTGCTGGTGGTGTTCAAGGCTGAGCTGGACAGAGCCTTGGGTGGCATGGTTTAGCGTGAGGTGTCCTTGCCCATGGCAACAGAGTTGGAATTAAATGATCTTAAGGTCCTTTCCAACCCTGACTATTCTATGATTCTATGACAAGGAATGTGATGAGCCTGGAGATATATTCTGTCATTGATAGGTCAGCAAAAGATTGAACAATTAGTAAAATAATCTGAAGTTTGAAATCTGAAACTGTAGATTTCATAGCATACAGGGAAGCTTAATTTCCTTTAATAATTGTGTTATAGTTTTGTTTTTACCGTGCAAATGTCTGTGCTAACATGATATAACAGAAGGGTTGAGATTGGCAGGGACCTCTGGAGGTCTTGTCCAAACCCCCTGCTGAAGTAAGATTACTTAGAATTGGTGGCCCAGGTCCATGTCCAGACAGCTTCTGAGTATCTACAAGGATGGAGGCTCTCTGTGGGAGTTGTGACACTATGTCTAATAACAGTGACTGAGATGTAGGGAATGTCAAACAACTACTTGGTTGTTTATGAGCAAATGAGATGAGGACATAGCAGGCTGCTCTGAGGAAGTCAAAGGAGCAGCAAGTGTAATGCCAGACACTGGTACAAAAAGCCCAACAAACCAACTGTATTTCTGTTGTACGTAGGTGTTATATAGAGTTTTACCCCCATGCCATTTTGGTATTTATGACTTTTTCCTGATTTAGTAGCAGTTTACTATGTTCCATGATTTTCTCCTCCCCTTTCTCCTGCTTCCTCTCAGGACTGGATTTTGAGGGATGGTACCTTCTGTCTCTTAATGTTCTGAAAAAATTTTACTTCTCCTTTTACGGTTATAATTTACATACTTCAGGAGTGTGAGAATTACATGTGTTTAATGTATTGTTTCTATGTTGGTGTGGCCTGATATAATCAGCATTTTGTAATTTCAGAGAGGGTGATTTGCTCTCCTCCTTAAAGAGAATGGAGCTGTCTAGCCAATGTTTGCTACCAACCATAATAAGAGGGATTACTTGTTCTGTCCTCTTTGGTTTTGCAGTAAAGAATACAATTGCTCTTTTGTTTAAATTAGCAGCAAAAAAAAATGTTTTTTCCTCTATACTGATTAATGGAAACTCTTAAAGTTTTTAAAATATATATATTACCAATATTATTCATATTAATAAAAGGAATAATTTTACTTGTAATATATTTGTATCTATTTTAGTATAATACCAATTTTAAAAGTACTTATATCTATATTTTCAACACTCCTGTGATCATTTAGAGCTGGTAAAATATTACACTTATGACATATTTACTGAAAATGGTGAGTAGTTTAAATATTTTTTTTTAAATGGCTGTTATACTAATACTGTCAATTTTTTCTGTATACCTCTAAGAAATGAGCATATATACTGAGGAAACTCAGTGCCCTTTACATGGAATTAAATATATCTCTTGCATAACTGAGTTGAATCATGGACAATGAACTCTGCCACACATGGAAAAAAGAGGTGCTAAAATTCTCAAGTGTGATTCTGGAGATGAGCAAACAAAGCTCAAAGTGACAAACAAACAAACCAACAAAACTTTTTCCCAGATGGAAACAATCTAGATCCTTTAAAATCATTAAAGAAACTCTCTGTATGTAAAGGGGTTTCCTGTTTGTGTATTGTCATAGTATGCCCAATCAGTAGTAGCACAAACATTTGATAATTTGTCAATTTAAAATCTAATGGGAAAAAGGCAAAGAAAGTGCCTTAAAAAGCTCAGAAATGGCAAAAGACCTGACAATAACTATTTGGTTAAAACCAAAATGAAACAAACCCCTAAAAACCCAGGCATGATATTTCTTTCCTACCCCATTTTCCACATACCTATAGATATCATTGACTGCTGATTCTGTTAGACTTTATGCTGACTCTGTGTCTGCAGTAGGAATACTGACAGGCAGCACTGTATCAGCAATCTGAAATGACATACAGACAACTATAAAAATGAGTGCCTACTCTTAGGTGCAAGTTTATTTATTATGGGAAGACTGTAACACAAAGCGTACATGACCTTATGGGTACATTTGATTCAGTTTTGTAGTCTTTTAGTATGTTGACTTGTGCTTTATTTAAAAGGAAGATTAGAAGCAAGTTTGACAATGCATGTTGATAATGATTCACTTTACATGAAGCACCTGGTCCAACTCAGAGAAGGCTGGTATTTAGATTAATCTGGCATGAGAAAGGATCAAGCTATCTCTCCGTGTGTAATGTATTTAGCTAGGAATAAACAAAGCTAAAGACAAGCAGGTTCTTAAGAGTTTCTCAAGCTATTTAAATAACATAAGGACCACACTAAAGTGCCGTGAGTAATCTTAAACACTCAATGCCTAATCCAGAGTGTACTGAATTTAATGAAAAGATACTGCTTGCTGTCAGTGGGTTTGAAAACATTTCCTTGAAATCATTAAGCCAAATCCTAATGGCTTATTCCCACTGTGGTATGACCAGGCCAGATTTTGCATTCTTCTATACTTAACAATGTTATGAAAGAATCTGCTCATGCAAATCTCAATGCCGAACAAATGGAAACAAAAAGGCAAATTCAGTCATGATATAGAGAGAACTGAGAGGTGAAGGAAGGCAGAGATGAGAACAGCTATGTGAAAGGGAAATTCAAGTCATCTCAGATGTTGCTGAGAAGGATGACCAAAGAATTTCCATGCATCTTAGTGAATTTATATTAAATGAAAAATGTTGTATTTAAATATGCTTCATAGGGGTGAATGAAGGGTCAAAACTCCTCGCACTAGAATACTTTTTATGCAAATAATTGGTTGTACTTTGGGGCTCAAGGGCTAAGTCTGCAGTGTTCTTGAACTAGACCCATGGGTTGGCTAGTCCCACAGATGTCCTAGAGTGTCATGCTTTTAAGATCCGTCTCTGCATATCAGTGTTTGCAAATCCCACATGTCTGTAAATATGGAAGCCCTTTCAGGATAGACATTGGATGCCTTATCTGCAAAGCATGATCATATGGCATCACTTAGTTTGACAGACGTGAAAGCGATGCAAGCAGTATGTAACTGCAGGAGAGAAGTTTCCCCTTTAATATACCACATGCTTCAAACCCAGTCCAAAGAATATATCTGGTAAAAACAGGGTAGTTGCAATGAAAATGACCTAGAATCTTGTCTTGAGCCTGCCATTAAAATACATACCTAAACCTGAGACTCCTTCTCCCTATCTCGCATCCCACCTTTCTAGGCTTTATGAACAGGAGAGTGTATCCATGCTAAAGTGCTAGAGATCATCAGTGGAGTTCTTCAACTGCATCAGTCTGCAAGCAGGAGCTTAGATGTACCTCATCTGAGCAACATAAAACCCTGAACTCAGGAGGAGGCTTGGAGGAGTGCTTGGGCAAATTGCGAGTTATTAATCAGATTTTGACAAAAATATTTTAAGATTTTTAACAGATGGTGCATTTTATTAATAAATAGTAATTTTAATTACAAGCCGGATATACTGGAGATAGTCTATCAAAGGGCCATGAAGATGATTATGGGACTGGAATATCTCTTCTATGGGAAAGGCAGTAAGACCTGGGACTGCTTAGCCAGGAGAAGGCACAGGGGAGGAAGGTATCAACGTATGTAAATGCCTGAAGAGAGACTGTGAAGCACATGGAGGCAGGCTTCTTTAGTGGTGCCCAGTGACAGAACAAGATGAAATGAGTGTAAACAGAAACGCAGGAGGCTCTGTCTGATCATGAGACACCTTTTTGTTGTGAGAGTAGCTGAGCACTGGTTATGGTCATATTTATATTGCAATTTCACTGTGGAAATAGAAAAGTGCGGTTTCATAGTCTTCTCCTTTAAATGCATATACAAAAATAAAAGATAAGGATGCATTTCTTAACAATGGTAGTTCCAAAATTTAAGTATTAGTTTCCAGGGGAATCAGAAAGGCAGAACTAAACTTGTTATATATGAATCAACTCAGTTACATTTTTCTCCATCTATATTTATGTCTTTAGAAGAGTCTGTTTTTGCCATTGCTTCACTGTTTCATTGTTTCATTTATCTCATCTGTTCCTGCCTCATTTGGAAGTGTAGTAAGAACAGTTCATTTCTCTGTAGAATTGATTAGTTGACAATAGGGATAAGCCTTGCATTTCTGAATTTTCACGTGCCTTATCAGGTGGTTTGTTGTTTTATTATTTTTTTTTTTAAATTACATTTCTCAAGGAAATGTTATACTAAAATGACTGAATTCCATAAGACAGTAAACTGGGTGATTGAGCTGAATGAACAAAGAAGCAAATTATATAGTAGATTAATGACACTCCCAAAAACATGGGTGAAAAGCTAAAGCAGGAATGGAATGCTAATCAGAAGCTGCTCTCTAACCAACAATTATATATGCTTGTGAAAAGTGCTACTTTTACGTGACATAAAATCCCTTCTTTTTTTTTTTTTTTTTTTGGAGTAGCAGCAGCAATGATTTCTTAATGTTTAATTCTTACCAAGCAAGCGAAATATTTGATCCATAACAAATCATTATTGAGTGTGAAGGAGCTAAATACAGAACGTATTTCATGCAGTGAGTACTACTGTATTAAGAGGCTCTGAATATGAATCCATGCTTACACAAGTGTGTGGCTGTATATGGCAATTTGAGGCAAGTTGGTATTTCCCTCCATGTCAATAGTGTACTGCTTGTTTCTAGCAGACAAGTGTCTGCACTGCAGAAACCACCATAACATCTTGCTGTAACTGACCCCCTTGTTGGCAGCGGCAGCAGAGTGCAAGAAGGGAACCAAATTAGAGATAATTAAACTGGCTCCACAGAGGTTGGGCCTGGGAAATGTTTGTGGGGTAGTGTCTACTGGAGCTGCCTGGGCTGTAGTTAGCATAAAGGTTTCATACAGAAGACTTCCACCACTGAAGTTATCTTTCTGGTTCCTTTCAAGAAATCTGAAGTAACCTATTTATTTCTTAACAGACATTACAGTTCTGGTGCTATACTGGAGGCCATGGGTGCTCTTATTAAAAGGTTTAACTATTGCAAAGTCATCTGGGAGGTATTGTAGCATTCTCACTTGTGACTAGTACAGCAAAATTCTGTAAAGAAACAAAGAAAATTCCATTTAACATCTTTTACTGACAGAGTTCCAGAAACTCCTGTGCCAGTCACAGCACACACATGGAGCAGGAGATAGTATTTACCCTGATACAAAACACAGGCAAAAGATGGTGGTGGGAAAATAAGGCATTAGACAGTGGAGTTGCTGAAGATCATTCAGAGTATTTTTTGGAGAACTGAGAAGAAAGCATGAGTTTACTGACTACTACTGTAGTTTCATACCTACTAGATTATGGGATTTTCATGTACTTCCCATAATGTTATTACATTAATGGTCTGCTTATTCTGCATATTCTTTCTTTATCACTCAATAGTCCCAACATATTCTTTATGTGTCATGGTTAGCGAATAGAGAGTGACAATTTTAGCAGGTTACTGGTTAGATCCAAAGTCCGCCAACATACTTATATCCCCAAAAATGCTGGATGGAGTTTATTAGAAACTAAAAGGGGACAAGTGGGCATGTCCTTCAATAGATGAAAGGAAATAGGATTTTTTAATCAAGAGCAATAAATAAAGTTTATCATTCCTTAACGTTTTTTTGTCTCTTTTTTTTTTTTTTTTTTTTGTGGAACAATTGTGAATTCCCAACATCCTTGCCTTGGCAGGAAAGCCCCTCGTTCCCCAAGGTACGGGGTCTTTGGGAAATCATGAGAACTGGAATCCTCTCTTTATAAAGGATAAATATTTGAGGACCTCATACAAAAACCTTGGGAACAGAGCCCAGATTGTTGAGGGCTTGCAGTTTTTCGAGTCGCTTTGGTTTGCCAGCTGAATTTTGCCTTTTGAAAACCTTCCAAGTTACTGGTAAGAAGGTGGGTGGGTTTTCAGAAACTGTGCAAGAAATCTGAGGAATGTTTTGATTTCAATGAATTTGCATTTTCAAAGGAAATAAAATTGTTACATAGGAACATTTCTGATCAGTTTGTTTATGATTCCCAATACTAATGCAAAGAAGTTTGGATTCCATTTTTACAGCATTACAAATGTAATGTGACTGTGGGTGCGTGTTTACACATTGCACAGAGGATAGATATACGCCGTTTCAAAATGTCATGTTTTCAAAGACCATGTCATGCTTCTGTAGCAGCAGCTGGGCTTCAAGAGTGATATGACTACAATGCCATTAGTTGTCCTATCACTTCACATCCATAGGCCAATCCAGAAAGACATTTTTTTGCTGATTATTTGTTATTAGCATGTACATTACCAATCATTGCAAAAATACACATTGGCCTTCATTAAAATCAGTGACTACATGAAACTAATTAATAAAGAAATAGTATTCTTAAAAATGGAAACTGTCAATGTTGCTTTCCTTTTTGATTTATATGAGTAGTATCACACATGATTATTGTAATAAATTATGTTAATGGAAAATTTCTACTATTTATAAGTGCATCTCTAACTAGTTCAGTCTGAAAGAGATAAATATGTCAAGAAATGACACTGATTCCCTTTCCTAAATATGAAAAGATGTAAAGATATGATTTAAAATGTTACACTTGCAATCAGAGCAAAAACACCACAATCAGAAATCTGCAATAAATATTTACATAATGTTTTTTGAAGACAGAGACAGTGCAAACATATTTCAAGCAGACTAAACATGTCTGGAATAAATTCTAAAAATAATTTCCTCTGAAGATAGGTTAATTGTTGTTTTATAGTGCAAGATTACAGCTAACAAATTCTTTCCTGACTTAGAACTTCTAATGTAGAGCTTTTAGATAAGCAAGTGGTTTACTGTAGCGAACACATATCTGAAAGCTGAGAAGACGTAAGAGCAAAACCCAGATGCTGTGGGTTATACATCTTAGTGCAAGTCAAAGAGGCATATCACAGACAGTGTGTGTGTTGTGGAAGGTGTCATTAAGTTATTTCCAGTTTTGGACTACTGTTAGGATGAGAAATATCTGAGATGTTACACAGCCAAAACTGATACATGAAGATGTAGAGCACAAGTGCTCTGTGGTGCTGCTGAAAGCAGCAAAGGTAGGGAAACCCGTCGGGCTCCGTCTCTGCCATGTGGGAGAGCTCAAGGGACAGGAGGCATGTGGGGAAACCCAGCACCCTGCTTCTGCAGTGGGAGTTCTTTGGTGACTCAGGGACTCCTTACAGCTCATGTATGTCACAAGAGATGTTCCTGGCCTGTTTGCTTAGAGACCGTATTACTGGTTTCATCAATCAGTTAACGTACTTTCTCAAGCTAATAATTCTTTTTTAAAAATAAATAAATCAGTCAATCATAGCTGGCAAAACTCCTGAAAATAGGGCATATTTTCTGGTCATATTCAAAGCCTTATATCTGGGATGTCACAGAAGTACATTTCTTTGTGATTTCCTATTTAAACCTGTCATCTCCTGCAGAACTATGACAACATCTGCCATAAGATAGTGCAATTCTCCGTTGTTCAGTGAATTTGATGCCATCTGGCATGAAAAAAGGGATGGAAGCTTTCCTTCGCATTAAAATGTCTAGGCAATCCTTGTTAGCAGGTGTGCTGCTCATTTTTTTTACTGTAATTGCCTATGAAGTTGCAGTAGACCTTCCTGACATAAGATGGCTTATCTGCTGTAGAGAGTTGGCTTTCTATCTCCCTGTCATGGTTTTACTCCTCTTTATGGTACTTGTGTGAGTGAGTTTCATTCTGAGTAGAGCTGGAAAAAGTGCAGCACTGTCAGCGAGTTTTCAGTTATTAAATTAACAGCTTCTGTTATAAGTACATCGCAGCTGGGGCTGGAGAAACAGGCTGTGCTGCCAAACCTGGAGCAGGAGAATGAATCCATAGTACAGAAACTCTGACAAACCAAGGGTCTTGCTTTGAAGCTGTTTGTTAATTTTGGCAACAAGAATAAAGTAGATTTGACCTTCAGACCAGCTGGGTGGTTTGGATTAATGAGGATGAAGGTTTCAGATGGAGGCTAGTTAGCATCTGAGCCAAGAGTGGTATTTCCAAAGGTGCATGGGAAAAGAAAACTTGGAGAGATACAAAAGGAAAGGAAATTGAAATCTTGGTCTGCTGGCCTTCAGAATCAGAAGAAAGCTTGCAATAGGCTTTAGTGGGCTATGTCTAACTCCTTGTAAGCAACAGAGAAAGGTCATAGATACCGATGCAGAGATTCTTCATTTGCAGCAGAGCTGGGAAGTATGTCCTGTGCTTTGAATCTGATGCAGCACTGAGGGGAATGAGGTTTTGGTCTCCAGGCTTGGACATGGGAGATAAAAAAAAGGAGGTTTTATCAATTTTCTTCTTAATTGTTCATTGTATGTTTTTAAAAGGGGAGACTAAGAGATAAGGAAAAATTAGTAAAATAGCTCATTATTTGTGCTAAGATCGGTGATGCATTTACATGAAACTTCCCCCCCATCGTTTTTCTAAATCCTTGTAACACAGGCTCAGACCAGTTGCACAAAATTAGATAAAAGATCAAAATTGGATCTTATGTATTTTTTAAAATCACTTTAAGTAGCAATGTTTTTTTAAAAAATGTCTACAAGAAAAAAACAACCCCAGGAGCCCCAAATGCGCATTGTTATTAATTATAAAACCACGCAAACAAGCGATGAATCACTGACTTGTTTGTCATGTGTTTTTTTAATACAGAAAAGTACTTAGTAAAGATGAATTTAACAATTTTAGAAACTAAATTGAAACATGTTTCCATAGATAACTGTTGCTGATATAATTTTCACTTATTGATATGAGATTGTAATATAATAAGCATTTTCATTATTTTTGAGATTGTAGTAAAGCATCAATATTTTTATTATTCCTCTATGTAACTGTGTTGTGGTTTTTTTTCTATTAAATTAAGCAATATAATCTTATTTTTCATATTAATTTGTGTTAAATAAGACATCTTAGAAATAATTTTTCAAAAGATTAAATATTTTTCTTCTCTGATACTTTGCTCAAAGGCAAACATTATTTTCTCTGTCTCTTTTTATATTTGTAGCTTTTTCCATTTCTGTTTTTAATTTGTAATGAGCAATATTTGTGCAGAGACATTTTGTTATGAAGACAGCTGAGCTCTGCCAAACATTGTCCTACTAGCTCAAGATAGAATTGCAAGAAAATATTCCAGACTGTGCCCCTTTTGAGTCACCATTTATTGCAAGCAGTGATAAAATAACTTCTTTTGAGCTGGTGTTTCATAACTCAGACTATTTCTCTATTTTTTTTCCCCCCAAACCAGGATAATGATATTATGTTTTCCCTCCAAAGTTTAGCTTCTCCTTTGGAAATACAATAAAATTGTGAAAAAATAATTGCGTTATCATAAATGACAAACATTCATTGTAGAATCAATTAGTAAATTCAAGATGTACAAATGACACAATGAAGGTACTGTTCATCCTTCTGCTGCTCTTAGCACCCCAGTTTTGAATTCGTCATTGAAGATACTGGGAATCTTGTGTCAATTGAGGAATTTAGGAATATGGCAGTACTTACATATAAGAAAGAATAAAATGTGCAATCTACATAGATAACTGGTTTAATACAAAAGCATTCTTACCGTTCTACCTTTTTTTTTTACTATGCCCAATTGAAATGACAGTGGCTAGATAGCAGTGTTTCATTGTAATTGCAATATGGAATACCATTTAAAACCTATCAACACATTGACGCTGGATGAAAAAAATCACATATATTCCCACAGTATTTGTAAGTCCAAAAAGAATCAGAAAATAGATATTTGTCTCAAAGAGCTGAGCATCTGATTTTCTGTAAAACACAGCTACTGAGAAAATCCAGGACTTTCTGTTGTGCAGAACTGACTAATTTATAGTAGCAGTAGACAAGATTAACCAATATGGCATGAAACTGCTCTCAGGAGACCGGCTTCCCACTCATCTTGTTATGGTGTTGACACAGTGGTCAGTTGAAAGCATCTGCAGAGAGAACCCAAGCTCTTTGAAAAGTCAGTAATTACAAAGGAAGCAATTGCAATAGCTGAAGTTGCATACCTTTGAAATTGCTCAATTAACAGAATTGTCATCACAACTAAATGAAACATTTTTAACTTTGATCTTGTCTTACTACTGAAGCAGTTTTTGTCTTAATCTTGTGGTGCTTTACACAGAAATGTCCACTCAATAATTTTATCAACATTTCTTGTGCTACCACTAGAACTGAGAAAATAAAAGCAAAAATTTTTTATAAAGATTCAAACTTTTAAATTAATATTTTGGCTGTATTTGTTCCCACTTGTACTCAGTTTTTGAGATCCTTTCAGACAATCATTTGATCACTGGCGGAAGTTAATGGAAAGTAGAATATGGAATTGCCTCAGTGTTTATGGAGACATTATGGTAAGGTGTTGGACGTACTGGCATATCAAGACAATCAGAGAACAGAATATCTGCCTATCCAATGTGGAAACAAAGCCCTACAACTTTCCTTGCCCATAGTTAAAATATATGCTTGCAATCTGTATATATATTTGTCTGTAGATTTAAGCTATTTCAGCAAATTGAACAGCCTGGCATTTGATAAAGTCAGAATTGTCTTTCAAATGTATGCATTTGAAAAAAATGAAAATTTGAAAAGGTGCATTGGGTCTGGCTGGGGTGGAGTTCCAAAGAAGTGGCTGGATATCACCTGCTGATGGGAAGTAAGGAATAAATCTTTTTTGCTTTTCTTTGCTTCCTTATGGCCTTTGCTTTTCTTTGTTAACCTACCTTTATCTCAATTCCTGAGGTCTTCATCTTATTTTCAACCCTTGTCCGACTGAGGAGGGAGACTGAGAGAGCGTCTTGGCGGCACCTGATGGGCAGCCAAGGTCAACCCACCACAAAAGGAAAACACATTTTTACAGTGAATTATAAGTTGCTATTCTAAACTTCATGATCATCATAAAAAGCATGAGACTTCCAATTCTTACAAAATTCCGAATCTTAAAGAGATCTTATTTCCTCTGCAGTCTTCTGTTTAAACAAAGGAGGTCTGGAGTATAATTATAACTTGAAGAGAAGCAAAGCCAATTTGAGTTTATGAAGAGTCACAGGCAATAGCCAGGAGATGAGGGGGCCTGCAAAGGAGATCTGGCAGTCCTGGAAGTCAGAACTGGGAGCTCTGGAAGGCTAAGGAGCTCAGAGGAGACAGCGAGGAGAAATGGGAGTGTGAGGACAAGATGCACATAGTGCTGGAGGCTAGAGTTATTTTCAGTGTACTCTGCAGGAATTTTTATTACATAGAAAACACACTGCCCACTTTTCCACATTTTTAGCCCAAAAGAACCTTGATGGCTGAAAGTGCAGGGAAGTTCCACATGTTCTCTTGATAAACTGAGAAACTGCTCTATTACCATGAGCTCTTCATGCAGCATTACAAAAATGCCTTGAGTAGGGTGCTCAGACCATTTGCAGCTTGGGGTACATAGAATGAAGTCTTGGAGGCAACCTTCTGGTCTGCCTCATTCAAGGAGAAGGCTCTGGCCAGCATGTACCATAAGGCTTTTCATGTACTACATTCTGAAAAAGTACAGTGATGAAGTCTCAGAAGCCCTACAGTTTGGGACTATTCTTCCCATGTGGCTTGTAGACAAACACTTTATCATAAGGCATGTGCCTTAAATAACTTTTTGGCCAACAAATATTGAGCAGACTTATGAATTGATTCAGAAGTTGGGAATGTAAGAGTTCTTTGGGGAACAAATAACATGAGATAGTATACCAGGAGACAAAGGAAAAAGTATGTTTAAGAAAATAAATAAATTCTGAGGTGTATCTCTAAGTAAGCCAAGACTGAAAATATATTTAAGCTATGGATGACTGGTTTCAGGTCTTGCTAGAAGCATCTGCCAGAAAAGATAGCTCTACTGTTTCCTCATCTCATGCAGTTTCTCATTCCAGCCCATGGAATCTAACCCATTTTCATTGTGTTGGGGTTTTTTGAATTGACACCAGTTCCCTGCTGCTTCTTGAGTGCAGCTATACAAATCCTTACCACAGCCCAAGGGATACATGATGCCTTGAAATCAAAGCAGGCTGGTGGTAAGAAAAGGGTGGGACAGCCCTTTTAAGTCACAGCTCTGTAACTTGCCATCTTAAACAGATCATGGAACTGGACTGTAAGAGATGTTTCCCTCAGGACATCAATATGCTGTGGGATGAGAGAAATTCAGTGTCTTGGTGCTTAAATATTTCTGGAAGATTGCACATATCTTCTACTGTACTGAGACCAGCATTGTCAGAACAAAGTTGCGTACTGCATTTCCTCCAGTTGAATTGTGCAAGCTGAAACACATGAAATACGACCTCTTTCTTTTTGACTGAATCAATTGATGTCTGTTAGAGATGAACCGGGCTGCTGTGTGCAGAATTTTATTTGTATTACCTGGGGAAATAAAGAACGTGATTTGATGACTTATAGGTTAAAATACTGGGAAGTTGGTTTAATTTCTGTTCCTCAAATTCATATTGTGTTTACCATGCAAAGTACCCATTCAGAGTATATGGGAGCAGATTTGTGTGGACAGAATGATATGCCCTCTGATAAAAACTTATAATCTATAATTTGTGTGAAGCTGTATGTTTATATTTAGAATTAAATATCCAAATTTTAACATTTTGTCCACATATATTAATCGTGGTCTTTCAACTAAGTTTAATGCCTTGGCTAGGAACATAATTATAAATGAACCTTTACATATTTCTAAGTCTTTTTACTAAGTGGATTATGTAAATAGGGCAAAATAAAAAGAAAAAATAAGTCTGTAGTGGCAGTAAGTTATATTTTAGATGATAACCTAGTAACTGCAGTACTGGCCGGTCTTATGGTCTTGGTTTTGCTGTGCAGATAGAGGCAAGATAGTCCTACATGTGCCTCTTCTTCTCTTGCTATATTTTTGATATACTTTGCTTGTAGAATCCTGAGTGGAGATGCTATTTTACCACTGTGTGTATATAACAGTTGGTAAAATGCAGTCTGGCTTTTAGGTGGGGAATCTAAACATGAATAAATAATGCTAATACAATATAGTTTCCTGTCTACGTTGTTTTCCAAGGGTTGGAGTATAATAACAGCTCATCAGGAGTTCTGCAGCTTTTTTTGTGAAACACTGGCAGGGTATGCAAGTAGGATTTGTAGAGACCTGGCAAAAGTGGCTGTAGCTGTCTAGTAACCCCATATCAGCTCCATATCATGTATGTGTCATTCTCTGCAACTCGGGAAAAGGGCATGCGCAGCAATTGCTCAGAATCCTCATGAAGGATCTGTCCTATTATATGCTGGTTTCCTAATTCACTAGCTAGTGAGCGGTACACTCATATGCATGAGAGAGACATGTTTGCTGGGAAAATTATAGTTTCAAAATTAACAATCTGGCTATGGGAAAACCTTCAGTGAATTAGGTTGAAAAATGAAAGCAGTAAGTCAATGGGAAGGAGAATGAAAAGCTAGTGCAGTTGTAAAACCACTTTTTTCTCATTTAGCAGAAGCAGCTCAGCTGTTAGGCACAAGTAATGCACAAAACAGAAGCAGTTTCCCATCCTAAAATAAGGCATCATTATGAGAACAAAAATAAATAATGACAATGGTATAAACATTCATAAATGTGTAATAGTTCCCATTTCTTCAGAGAAAACTTACATTTTCTGTAAAAATGTGTGCTTTATGTGCTTTTCACTGCAGAAAGCTTGATTAATTATTTCCAGGGAAGATTATAATTGCCTTTTCTGTTTTTTTACAAAACCTATAATTTATTTTATAGGAATTTATGTTTTATACAGAATACCTCTTATTACCAAGAGTTCTTCCCACAGCATAACTGGAAAGAAAGTTAACAGGCATAAAAATCAGAGGTAGAAAAGCAGTTGCTGTTCTCTGCCATTGAACTGGCTGTTCTCCACATAAGAGCATATCAGGCTTTCTACAGAATGCTCCTAAGGGCTAGACGCAGTGATTTGTTACTAGGAGTGGCATAAAAGTGCCAGTGACTCAGTTCCTAAGGTGCCCACACAACAGTGGTTTGGTCTTCCCGTGTTTCATTTCCTGATATTAATTCTGTGTATTCCCTTTGTTAATTTTTCCCTATAAATGCTAAATAATACATATTCCACCCAGAGTACTCAGGCTGCCATTATGTCTCTATTAAATTGTTTCTGAGCCAGACTAAACTTTTAAAAATCTTTCTTAGTAAATTAGCACTTAATCATGTTGCTCTTTTCTGAACAATCTCTGCTTTGACAAAATCTCACTGGTAATGCAGATGTAGGAACTGAATAAGCTGTCTGAGTTTCTTTTCACTGTAGTTGCACAGGAGAAGAATTCTGTACTTTCTCTGCCTCTGCTATGTATATATGCATAGGTAATCTTAGAATACCATTTCTAATGTTTTATAGCTCCAGCTGCTATAAAACATAAATGACTAGGCAATCCTTTCACAGTGAAGCAATGTTTAACCTTCTCAGATTTTCAAGATCAGAGAAGGGGAAAAAAACCCCATGCAATGTATTTTAAGAAGTAATTTTTCCATAAGATATTATTTCAACCAAATGGTGCCTGACCTGTGCGTATGTTGCTGATGTCAGTTTGTGATCCAGTGGCATCCACAATGATTTTGAAATGCAGAGGTAGAAATAGGAGCTGTCTGGGTCAGTGGTTGGGTAATAAAAGATGTAGCAATTAATCTCATGGTTCAGATCAAATTTGGTGAAGTGCTGGTTCATCCTGATCATCTTATTTAGGAATAATAGCAAGAGCTGAAACTACTGTGCACTCTGACTTACAATGCAAAGATACCAACTAGCTGTATGTCACTGGACCTCTTCTGATTATGTAAGTGGCCAGCCAGATGCTAGATGGCTGCCTTCCTTTGGCTTCCTTTTCCACTGGTCCACTGCCATTGCGAATGTGCCTTCATTTTCCTTTTCACTGCTGTTAAAGAGGATATGGCAAAGCTCAGCAAAGCCACAGAATAAAAGCATCATCCATCCTCAGTGTAAGGAATAGCCATTATTGCTAAAAAACCTGAAAAGATTTAAGTGCATGCTTAGGATCTTTTATATATTGTAAGCAGAAAATGTAGTTGCACTTTTCAATTGCAGATTGAATTCCCTTGGTAATGTAGTTGCATTTACATGATTTTATAGTGATGGCTGCTGAACAGGGAATTTTTTTTCCTGCCAACTTCCTTAATTCAAGAAGCAACATAATCTTAATGCAGATTTCTTTGATATACTGCAATATCTCACAAATCTCTCTCTGTAGGAATTTAAATGTTCAGCAGTAAAACTATTTTCTCAACTCTGAACTTGCATGGAATATAACCACCCTCACTTCTCCAAACCCTGAATATCCTAATGTATATCAAGAATAAAAAGCAGACAGGCTATTTTAATTGGAGGTTACATAATAATGTTTTTTCAGTTAGACTTTTCTCCAGAATATAGGTATTCACTTCAGAACTTGAAATTAGATTTTTTTTTAATTTTTTTTTTTGCATCTCAGTTAAATGAATATTGAATTCATGGCAATAAAATTTTACACTAGTCCTCTGGCACTAGCATTTTCTAATGTAATTGAAAATTGAATTGTATATGGCATGAAATCTAACTATCATTGTAGATAACTACAGTGATCTTACACTTTTGTCATAAAGCAAATATGCTAAAGTAGCCTTAGATGACTTGGAGTGAAGCATATTTGACCTTATTACATGGTTTCTTGAAGTGTGACAGCAGACTAATACTTTCATGTGAGCAATGCAGATAGTAAAGGTCAAGGAATGAAGATGACAACAACAAATATGACTTTCAGCACTGTAAAGTGAAAGCCATTAATGATAATGTATATTATTACAGCCAAGACATAATGTAGGGCTTGAAACCATGCAATATAGTCTATGTGATTTATTTCAATTTACTCTTATTTTATTTGTGCACTTAAGAATGGTGATTGGTTTTATAATGGGGAAGCAGGAGGGTATCTTGTTCTGCACCCTTTCTTTGTCTAAAAGGTGGTTTAACATTTTTTTCTCATGCTCTGAATTACTTTATGAAACAACAAAACCAGAAAACTATTTGCATTTTTTCTGTGTTCAGCATAGCTCAGATAAACTTACTGTGATACAAAAAGCCTTATGGCCTGTATATTAGAAGTCATAGATGTAGAAGAAATGGACATTTTCCCAGAAATAGCTAAGAATGTTTTACAGTAGCTGTGTTCTAAGGAGTAATGTCACTAGACACATTTTTGTCTGAAGAAGAATGAGGGTAGGGGCTGGAATTTCTGAGTATTTTTTTGTCTTTTTCTTTTTAAAGTAGCTCAATAGACATGGTCTAGTCTTGTGTCACCCTTGGAAGAAGTTGTGCTTGTATGCGTCCTAAGGACCCTGGCACACGCCTCTGTGATTGTCCTTGGTGAGGTTTCAGGTGTTACAGCATCTCACAAGCTTTGTCTTGCCTCCCTGACAGAGGTTGCCAGTGGAGTATCCAGGGCAGTAGGATAGAGCACAGGTCTGTCAGTCAGCCATATCTCAGTATTCTATCTGTCATTTTGAAGTAAACTTGCCATAACTTGTTGCAGTGAAAATGAGCTGGGTTAGTAAAGATTAAGGCAGAGGTATTTAAATGTTTTAAGATAAACTGCCAGAAGTATTTAAATGTTTTAAGATAAACTGCCTCATGGCCTCATTTTGACAGAGATTACGTAACATTCATAGGCACAGCTTTGCTGTTAGGACAGGCAGTAAGTTTAGGATTGGAGTGATGAAGAGCGTGTGGGATCAGACACCTGCTCCAGTGGCACAAGAGAGGATGTCCGCCTACAGGTGTGGAGTCCTTAGCTCATGGCTCTGTGCTCATTAATACCACAGCCACTCACTCCTGGGTCATCAGGCAGTGCAGATTTGAGCCACTGAACACCTTTAAGATGGGCACTGCTGTATCAGCACTTGATAGTTGTTTTCAACTGCAGTCAGTCTCCCATTACAGGTTCCCCTGTCAGTTACAACAAAGTAATGAGGCTGGCTTTTCACTGTGGGGAACCCATCCTGCTGCCTTGTGGCTGTGTTTTCATGGGCCTTCTGTTGGGGGTCTAATTTTCTGAGATCAGTCAACATCACGTATATAGCATCTAATCATTACCTACATATCGCTGCTGCAAGCTCAGTACACCATGTGTCTCCTCAGTATGTGGTAACAGCTGCATGAATCCATGCTTGACAGTGGTTGAGCAGCTGCTGTATGCAACCAGGGCAAGACTCCATACTCCAGAAGCATAGTTCCCTCATCCCATGATTGACCACACACAGCAAAGGAGGGCACATAAGGAGATGGAGTTAAATAAGGCTGAACTTGCCACCTTGCAAGAAGTTATATGCATTCTCAGAAAGTTGTCCTTTGTACCATTGTGACATTGGTATCTGCCTCCTTTTGAAGATCTTCTTGTCTGCTATTGACGATACAGGGATGCCATTTCCTTCTAAGATGATTACAGTAGAGTTTAGCTTGTTGAATTGTCCCATAACGTAATAGCAGCAATAACATAACAGCAGCAACCTATGTAGGGCAAAAAGACAGTTCTTCTGTTCCTGAGAAGTGTCTTCAGAATGTTACTATACTACCTTAGGCTAAAGATCAGTTTCATTTTTCAGCTTTTGAAGTATTTGCAGAAATCCCATACACAGTCAATGACTTTTTGATTAAGTATTAGACACAGAAGTAAGCTTCAAACTAATCCAATTCACTTCATTTTACTGAATTCACTCCCCTTCTCCTCTCCCACAATTTTTATTTAAGCAATTCTGATTAGGGAAAACAGTGGTTGGTTCTTCTGTGAGTGTGTGCACATGATTTCTGCAGTGATAATGGTAAGCTGGAGGGATGAAGAGAGAGGAAAGGGATGACATGGATCTTTAGGGTGCTATGAGTACAAGGCATAATTCTTGGCAAAGCCTCACCAAAACCACTGGAGCAGGGCAAAGCACAAAAGCCCAGGTGCAAGACCGCTGCAGTGGGTCTGGGGCATGGCTATCCGTCCTAGCCTATATATTTGGCAGCATACCCAGACCTTGGTTATGTTCCCAGGCAAAGAGAAATCCCAGAAAAAGTCATCCCCAAAACAGCAGCCATAAAGTAAACAACAAAGAGCCCTGGAAGGAAATTTCCTTGCCTGAGGTGCGATGCTGGGATTGATCCTAGGGCTGTGGATTCAAACCCAGTTCTGCTACCACCAGTTCTTTGCTATCCGAGGACTTTCTCCCACCTCATCTCCCACAGTAGCTTGATTAGCCTCAGATCCATGTGCTTCCTTCAAGGCCGCAAACTACTCTGGAATCTCAAATGCTATTGTACTCCCAGCTATCTTTGTATCCTAATTGAAGATACAGACACTTTCATGTAAAATAAACTAGTGATCACAAACTCCGTGCTGTGAGAGCAAATTAAATGTGTCTGGAAATGTTCTAGGTACCACAGCCAAGTACTAGCAAACAGAATTCACCTCCAGAAGAAGGCAGACAGGTTGGGAATTGTCGCTGCCTAGTTACAGCTGCTAAATGGCATCAGAGAATTTGGGGGGACTGTGGTAGCTGAACTGTGCCAAATCTGTCCTGGGGAATATTCTAATAGTTTACTACCACAGGAGGCCAAATTCACAAGCAGGCTTTAGTGCAGTAGAACAGTCACGTCTAGGGAGTTCAATATTAGCCTTGTTTCCATTGTACCTACATGTATAGCCTTGTCCTTGATTCTGTATGGGTCTAACTTCCTTTGGTGTCCATACTAATGCATTCATATAAAAATGTATTGGTCTAACTTCCTTTGTTGTCCATACTAATGCGTTCATATAAAAATGATATAAAAAATTGAGTTATCCTTCATCTTGCCTGGTCGATTCATTCTGCATATTGAACTTTTTTGGACAGTGCCCCATCCTTCTTCCTGGGACCATTTTGGATGACAGTAGATGGTTCCACATAAACACCGTTGGCATGCACCTGGTTTCAAACTGTCTTAGAGCCCATCTCTGCTACTGGACAGTCACAAATGCAGTGTTATTGTTGGCTTTGATAAATGCTGAGGCTGGTCTTAGGCAAAAAACCTCTGTGTCAGCAAAATCTGAGGAAAATATCCAAAGCAGAACCACTGGGGTTGCATTAACCTCTCTGTAGTTTGTTCAAAGAACTCCAGTGTGTCTATGTGTGTAAGGGTGCTTGACTGTGCTTTCATTCAGGATGCTCTGTCCTTACCTAATTGTGTTATACAAGCAATGATCCAGTGAAGTAGAATCCTGGCACAAAGCCTAACTGCAAAACATTTAAGAGTGCAAAACGTAGAAATAATATAATTTACTTTGCATTATCGGGAAGAGCTTTTTCACTTTAAAGAGCTTTATTGATTTGTAGAAGAGAGAGAAGAAAAGCTATATAGAGTCAGCTTCACATACATCTTCTAACCCTTTTACTGATACTGAGTAGCTCAGTTCCAGTTTTCAATAGGATCGCTCAGAGTAACAGACTACTGTCTGTTTTCGTAAGGCTGGCAATATTGGATAAAGAAATAAAGAAATGTATTAAGAAATACATCCTTAAAATATGAGAAAGATACCTGCAGATTTTAAGTAATTCTGTATGGCTAATAGTATTGCTTGGACTGATAACACAGTGAACTTACATGCCCTCTAATCTGTTTATTTTGAAGGGTTTACTGGTCCCTGCACAGAAGTGAATTTCATTGTGTTAGAGTTGCCTGTTTGTTTGTAATTAAGTTTGTTCCTACTGTTCAAAAGCAACTTACCATTCAAATCCAGTACTAGCATTTCAGACTTGAGTCCTTTTTCTGAGCCCAGCACTGGAGTCTTATTTCTTGGCTCCAAGTGGTGAAAGAGAACATTCAGCTACCAACTAGCACATCTGCCTTCTCTGTGTGTTTGGATGTTGCAGTTACTGAGCTGGGCTTTGGAGGGAACTATTTTTAGCCCTCATCATCAGCGAGGAGACTGCCGTGGATTGG
Organism: Brotogeris chrysoptera; assembly: GCA_030323915.1. Taxonomy (NCBI): domain Eukaryota; kingdom Metazoa; phylum Chordata; class Aves; order Psittaciformes; family Psittacidae; genus Brotogeris; species Brotogeris chrysoptera. The sequence goes on along the minus strand of JARCZZ010032114.1, from coordinate 56,832 downwards.
AGCAATTGAGGGAAGGCAATAATAAATCTAATCCGGAGGGATCCTGATGTAGGATGGGAAAACAGAATTCAGATGGCCTACTGACAGCTCTTGTGGTGTAATTCAGTAGGAGGGATGTAGCATCTCATCTATTTTAAGCAAATACGCCCTAAGACTAAGGAAGTTTCACTTTTAGAGTAATAAAACGTGCCTTTGCACTCTGAGCTGCATTTGCTGAGAAGTCATAAATATATATAACTGCCAGCTACCATAATTTAAAGTAATTTCCTGGTTGAGCAGTATTAATGGAAGAGGTACTGCATTCATTTGTGTTGTTGCAATACTAATGTTGGGAGTTTATTCATATTAAGGTTAAAAATGTTAATTGTCTTGGTTGTGGTAGCAATATTCTGAGCAAGTACTCTGTTTATAATGTTTAAAAATTGTCTGAGTAGTAAATATGTCTCAGATTGTTATGACTCAGCCCATAAAAGACAGAATATTTTAATACAATGAAAGAAAGCTGGTGCCTTTTTTCCAAATTTCACCAGTAATGATTTTAATAGCACTAGACCAGAATGTTTCTGTTTGCTATTTGTCATCAACCCATCTGGCAGGAAAAAAGTAGTGGCTGAGATTTTCAAAGGGGCTTAGGAGTGTGAGGCATGCAACTTCCTTCTAGCTTGTGCTGATGGAGTCTATTCCTGTTGAATGCAAACCGAGTCACTCTTCTCTATAGCCATATTTTTGCTATGAGCTCAGTGTGGGCAGATGCCTTTACCAGATTAGACACTAAAAAGAGACTGTTCTTTTTAACTACTATTATCTTTACTGATTTCATATGTCCATAGGATGCACTAAAAAGCAGTCTCTTGATTATTTGCAATTTACTGCGTTGATAATTTTTTTTTTTACCCTGTGAAAAATAAGTCTTGTATAACTGGTCTCTTAGCTTGGAAAAACTTCCAATATGTAGACAAATTAGCACTAACAAGGTGAAGAGCTAAGAATTTTTGGTCTTGTTTTATACTCTCTTTGTCACTTGGAATCACATTCTGATATGATAAGAAACCTGTTCTTTTAGTTTTGGCCAATAATTATAGGGCACACAGTGCCTGTCTGAGAAGCACAAGACCAAGACTGCCTAGTGTGCTAAGCTGTGTTAACAGGCAGTGGTAGCCTTCCTCATCACTCTTCCATTAAGCTCATATAATTTATTGTATATGCAAATACTTAGTTTTCTACCCAAGAAATGTTATTATCTTCCATCAAAGCACAGGTGAAAAAGTACTCTGTCACCATACCTCTGCTTTGCCCTCCCTCCCAAAATTAGCCTTTCTGACATACCTCTTTCTCTCCCTGGGGACTTGAACAAGTGCTGACAGCACATCGTACTGTTCATTAGGCCTGGGGATTGTCAAGAGAAGTCTGTAGTGGGAGAACTGACTTCAAAGTCCAGTTCAGAATTCTGCAGTTCCCTCTTTCTTTCTCTTTTTGCTGACTGTGTCCTACAAACTTCTACCACTTGAAAAAAACACAGCAAAGTAAGCATTCTGGAAATCTGGCTGATGCCAGTGGCAGTGGTATGACCTGAGGGAATGGAAACCTTTCAGACACGACTCAGACAAGTGTATCTCTTTAAAGACTTCTGTTATATCCTTGCAGGTTCTTGCTGACTTAAGTGACCATATCTCTATTCATCTCACAGTATTCTTGCTGGTAACATGTTGCTATGAACTGAGTGTTTTGTTGAAGATCTGCCAGACTTAGTGAGCATCCTGCCAGACTTAGTGTTATTGCCATGAAGCTGCATACACAGAAAAGCTGTACACTGAATGAAGCTAAGGTTTTAATAATGAATGGCCTCCTGCAATTTGGTTCCTTCTAAAGGCAAAGTGATTTTTGGGGCAAACTTGCTGTGATAGTCTGAATGTGTTGAAATTTCCATCCTGTGACCATAGTGAGGAAAGGCTTAAAAGAGCATGTGGTGATAGTGTAAGACCGTCATGGGCTAAAAGAACAAAAGTGAAGTGCTGGCCATACAGTAAAGAATAAACATTTTCAATCCTAAATGTGCATGAGATATTGGCAGGAACATGAGAAAAGGAAGAGGAAAGTTAGGGAATTTATACTACTTTCATCTTGTTACAGGGAAATAGCCTCTCCCATCTTCCATCAAGTATTTCCAGACATCCTGCACGGTCACAGCTACCCAGAGATGTCCTCGTCTGTTTTTCAGTTCTAGGAATAACATTACTCTGATGTTGATCTAAACTGGCATGGGGTGAATTTTTAGGTTTTGTATATAAGAAAATAAGAGCTGCATATTTTCAGTCTAGAATGCTACTGTATTCCCCCCCCCCCCCCAAACCCTACCCTTCATCTCAACAGCCCCAAATATGCTGAATCTTATGGAAAAAAACCTTCTTTAAGTGCTTTGCTGATGACAGTCTTCAGATTCCTTCAAAGCTGAGAGAAAGGCACTGGACGTCCTTGTGAGTGTTTTTAATCGAAAAAATAATAAAGTTCATGAACATTCCAGCCACAGGGAACATCACCTGAAAGCTTATTTAAAAAATTAAGAAGTGACTGTTTTTCAGTTTGAATGTTTGCAAGCCTTCACTCAAGGAGCAGAAACACATTCACGTATATAAGCACGCAGACCAATAGTGGAAGAACTTCTATGTGTTATTTTAACAGATCTTTGGAGCAGATCTACAGAGATTCTATTTCCCTTTATAAGTCCTCCATAATTATAGCCATGTGAGTGTGGCCTATCAAAACCTCATTGTTGAGAAAAGTCATGAGTGATTTCTTCATCAGAACAGAAACTGTAGTTCTTACGGACACCCCTAGGATGTAAAAGCTCAATCTCCAAAATAAAACTTCAGATATTACATGCTGTCAGAGACTAGATCATGGTCTCTTGAGTACCAGAGGAGGATGGCTAGGACATGCTAGCTTCTGTAGCCCATGAGTTTGGGTGTGCAGCAGTACAGATTTACAAGAGTAGGATGCTGCTAGCACAGCACCCATCTCCATTTACTACATCCAGGTGAAAAAATGTCCAGGTGCAGCCTGACTGAGACTTGACCAAGGCTTCCAGGAAGAAATTCCAATATTCTACGTAGAGTATGCATAGAAAATGTCTTATGTGTTTTGCCACTTTTGGTTTGAAATGAGTCTTGACTGCAGCATGACCTTACAGTCCTTTATGACTATGGGTTGTAAAATTTATTCATTGACTGTAGAGCAATTGAAGAAAGAGGAAAGAAACGATTGTTCAAGTATTTATGAGAGGCTTTTTTTTTTTTTTTTTTTTAGTATGGTACTGTCAGAATATGACTTCTGTGCAGAAAAGTAAATCTACTAATGCTTCTGAAGCACGGGAGGAGCAAGCGAAACAATGCTGGTGTTCAGCTTGTTATTAGAGGCCACTTGTTATTAGAGGCCACTTGTCATGTTCCTGTCAAAAAGCCTATATTTTTCATGGAATCTCTTTAACAGAGCTTTATGAAATACAGTTTAGCTCCCATTGCAAATTTAAAATTAAGACCATACTGTGTTCTCAAACTTAACAAAAACAAGTTTAATTCTATTTATCTTTTTTTAATAATAAGAAGTAGATAAATATGTTAATAGTTGTTGCTTTCTGTTAAATACCACCTCCTTCTTCCCAACCTCCAGTCCCCACCCTCATAACTGATGATTTAATACATGAAGCTTGGACACAGCAGATGTCCTGCCAAACTATTATGCAGCTGAATGATAGCTATGTAGTCAAACATAGCTTTTGAGAATGAAAGGGGATAGGAAACATGCAAAATATACAAGGGTAGTGGGAAGTTGTGTGTAAATGTCCAGAATGGTCATAGTCAAACAGCTCTGAAGAAAACAAGAGATGAAAATAACAATGAGAAGAGAAAAAAAAGAAGTATTGGGAAGGATAAGCTTCCACTTCTTGAAGAAGCATGGCTGTGTATTAGGGAAGGAGAATTAACAGTCATAGGGGTACGTCTGTGTTAGTGTTTTGCTTCAGATCTGGACAGCATTTTTGAGATGAGACACCCACTGCCCCTGCTCACTGTGCTTTGGTAGCCTAATGAAGAATGAAACTAATCTCAGAGATGTGCTCAGGAAATAAGCATATTGAACTTCCACAACTAATGGCTACCCAGTAGGAAGGGCCAGACCAGAATCAATCAAATATAAATCTTCACAACATATGTGGTGGGAACATGATGTCCTCAGCACCAGCTGTTTTTTTCCTGCTTATATGTTCATATTGTGTAGTTGTGCTGATTTTGGCTGGGGTAGAGTTAATTTTCTCCATAATAGCTGCTATGGGCTGTGTTTTGGATTTGTTCTGGAAACAGTGCTAATAACACAGGGATGTTTTCATTGCTGCTGAGCAGTGCTTACACAGAGCCAAGGCCTTTTCTGCTCCTCACACCACTGCACCAGTGAGCAGGCTGGGGATGCACTAGGAGCTGGAAGGGGACACAGCCAGAACAGCTTACCCCAATTGATCCAAGGGATATCCCACACCATGATGAAGTCATGCTTAGCATATAAACTAGGGAGACAAAGGAGAAAGGTGGACATTGGAAGTGATGGTGTTTTTCTTCCCAAGTAACCATTATGTGTGATGGAGCCTTGCTGTCCTGGAGATGGCTGAACTACTGCCTGCCATGGGAATTGGTGAATGAATGCCTTGTTTTGCTTTGCTTGTGCACACGGCTTTTGCTTTACCTGCTAAACTGTCTTTGTCTCAATCCATGAATTTTCTCACTTTTACCCTTATGATTCTTTCCACCATCCCACCAGGAGGGAGTGAGTGGGCAGCTGTGTGAAGTTTAGTTGCTGGCTGAGGTTAAACCATGATAGCCATAAACTTCTTGCAAAGCCCCTTGGTGTCTGAGTGCAGAGACATTTCCATCTCGCCTGATTGTAAGCATTTACCTGAGATGCCAATGTAAGAAGCGCAGCTGGTTCTGACTGAGCTCCAGAAAGCATCAGAGGGAGCAGCTTAGCTTTGTGAAGATCCAAATTATTACTGAATGAGTCTGCCCTTGTATGCAGGGATGGTAAGGTAAACATGGATTTAGACAGGGTATCAGTGTCTGCATGGAAGTAATATTGACAAAAAACCTACAAGTTCTGGATACACTGTTGGTGTATCCAGAATTCCTGCCATCTCTATTACGCTCTACAGTTTTTAATGCCATAAAACCTGAGTTCTCTACCTAGGTTCTTCAGCTCTACCAGATACTCACATGTAAGACTGTGATGCTGACAGGAGTTGTGACAGTGTCTGGTGATACAAGGAATGTGCAATTTTGGCAAAGTTCTCTTTTTTTTTTTTTTTTTCTACCTCAAAGATCAGGTCTGTGCTCTGAAGGCAGGATACAGACTGCATTTAGATTTCAGGGAAGCAAGTTTGGGGGCATTATTGATTTTATTTCTATGATTTTTCTCTAGTTAACAATTTTTCAGAAACGTACATCTGAACTTTTAACACCAGAAATAGAGCCACAATGTATTTCTGATTTCACTAGAATTTGGAAAGTAAAATGAAATGGATCTCTGCTATGTTTGATATTCCTGGTTGATGGTAAAGAGTGTATGTGAGAATACTAAAACTTCTCAAAACTGGGGCTGTTCCCTATCACTTTCAGCACAGTAGATGCGTGACTTATAAGAAACTATACTTCAAAAACGTACAAATTAATGGTCATCTCACATTTTGATCTATAACCATGAAAACCCATTTATTATTTTTATTCATAATTACTAGTCACTGGTAGTTCCTTCAATTATGAAGTCTCTTCTGCCTTCTGCTTTAAAAAATGTTTTAAATGGACACAACAGGAAAATGCCGTGGCATGTGTAGTATGTTCCATTAGTGAAAGGAGTGAAAACCTTGCAGTTTTCAAATCTATCACCTGCTTTGAACAACAACTGCAATTACATGATTCTGGGGCATAAGAAGGTCTCACTTTTAAAAACATCTGGGAATATATTTTAGTTCCATTTTTATAAATAAAGTAATTTATGTAACTATAAACCTAAATAAATAACATATAACTGTCTGCTTTTAATCTTCATAAGCAGCACTTTGCAAATATTTGCTATCAAATCCCGGTAGCATCTTTACATAGCAGATAAGGATGACCATTTCCATTTTACTACTGAAGAAACAGCTAAACAGACAAACTTCCCCTACACACTGCTGACAATAAAAGAAAAATATGATCCGCCCAAGGCCACCCAGGTAGATCTGGCATTATAATACCAATGACAAATTGAGGGGGTAAAATCTTAAATGAATATTACAAAGTTAAAATGAAATCAGCTTCTAAGGCTGATGAAGTTTTCATCAGTTATATTTGTGATTTTCTTAAATAACAGCCCTTCCTCCACAATTTTATGAGTATAAAATAGACTTGGTTCATTTTATAGTTCTATTAATTTTTATGTTTAATTTTACTATCAATATTATGTCTGTAAAGACTATCATAATTAAAAAAAAATATTTACATTGGAATTTTTCCATTCAATAAGTAAGTAACATGGATTTTTAATGGATCTTTTAATTGGGCATTGGTATTAAAATAAAGAGCAAAAAACATTAACATATAATAATGCCTAAAGTAGGAACATAGTTTGATTAATTTTTTTTTTATATTTACACATTTTCAATACAGCAAGCTTTATAAAATGCCCTAAATGGATCCTACAAAGCATCAAATGACCTTATTTTATTCCAAAATAAGCCAACTCAGTCTTTTTCATATTTTGAAATTTACTTCAGAGTGGTGGAAAATATTTCTGCAAGATTTTAATAATGAAAACACTTTAATTATGAAGCATTCTTATATGCAAAATATTGATTCAGCTACATAATGAATGTGTATATCCTTGTGTATGCACATTTGAAAAGCACTGATTAATAAGAAGGGATGATATTCTGCCTCTGAAGTCAGCTGGATTCTGACTACTGACTTCCACATGGTCAAGTTTTCACCATCAAACTGTGTGCTTCCATGCTTCTTTTTGTTCCGGAATCTGTCTGACAGAGATATGTTGGTTACACCTTTGGTGGTACAATGCTGTCTGTGATGGACATTTTAGATGCTGGCCTTCTGTTGACTCCATGGGAAGGACTAATGGATGAATGCACTTTGCTTTGAAGCAATGTGTATGTAGCATAGCTTTTCAGCTGTGTAGTCACTCAGGGTCACGGTCTTTCCTTTCAGGTGTAACTTTGCCCAAGGATCAAGGAACTAAGCCAGGAGAACAGGAAGGGGAGGGGTGACAAATTCTGGGATAAAGAGAGCACTTCTGCTCTGACCTACTCTCCCACATGGCTAATGGACCATTCAGTGTTACATCAAAAGTAGAGTCAGCAACTGACTCATGGGAGGTTGAGGAAACATTTCCTGGAAGTTACTATCTGCATATATACTACAGACTAATAACACTTGTGTAACATGCTTGCACTTACTGCTATCTTCAATAACATACGCTATATTTATTTCTGCTCTTTGAAATTTGCCTTAAAATAATTTTGATTTTGCCCTTATTTTCTATAATTAAATGTCTAATGTTAGGTACTCTTGCCTTTTTACCTTCTTATACTTTATCTCATCTGGCCACTTGAATGACTAGTTTGTGTGGTTGCACACCCTTCATCTGCACACATTTTGAGGGCAAAAAAAGGCTCAGTTAAATAGACAACTCAATGAATTATTAGAGTGGAACATAGCTGTGAAGCCTACGTATTATTTCTGTTTCTTTTTTTTATTAGCTCAGGCAAAACGCATGATAAGCAGAAGAACGAGCAAACCATAAACACTACAGAGATCCTTTTTTTCTCTAAAAATGGAAATTAAACGTTGCTATTTACAGCTGTGGGGGAAAAAAACCAAGACCACAAACAACAAAAAAGCCCACTCCTAAAGTATTACAATTATTATTACAAATTCTCTGATATTAGTACACAGAATTCCTTCTAAAGCCAGTGGAACGATTTTTATTGCTCAAGAGCTACAAGTTTTGAAAATCTAGGCAACATTTTTCTCAGAAACATGTAAAACTCAAGGCAAAGAGAATTCATAGCCATAAACTTAGAAAAAAAAAATCTCATAAATCAAGAAATGAAGAGAGTGTAGAAAAAATAGATAAATAGAACAATGTGCATCTGGGAAGGGAATCACACTCTTGTCTATTGCTGACAGTAGTAACTTGAATAAGGGCATTACATTGGTGCAAGTAACAGAACACCTGGAAAAAAGATAGAGATTAATGAGCTGAAATGCACGTCTTCCAGGAGCAGCATCTAAAGTCCATTGTATCACAGTGGCAATGATATAAAAGGATAGATATGTACGAACACACGGGTGGCTATCCATGCCATATGGAATTTTGAAGTAAGATATTTAGCCATTCAGATAGACTAGGATAATATGAACAACATGAAACAGATGCCAAACTTAAAAATTCAGTCTGAGAACGTCATAAATACCAAAATAGTAACTACATTGTCTCAGTTCAAATAATCTAGTATCATAGAATAAGATTATTTTTCTCTCCAATTATATCTCTAGAGGTTTAAAGGCCTTGCAACAACCCTGGACAAGATGGGCCTGATGGTGTACTCTCTGTCTTCTGGTTGGTGACCAAAAGATCTGTTTGCAGATTTTTCATGCCTGACTGGTGATCAAGACTATTTCTATATCAGTTGCAATGCAGGTCTAAGCAGTTTACAGACTTCTTTGAACTTCTTGTTGCATTAAGCTCTCAAAGGCCTAAGATTTACAACAGGTCTAGCTGCATGCCTTTCCCAAAATACTCAGTATGCTCGGGTATTATATGTATAATGTAGTAGAATAGGTATAATCTAATAGCATATGCATATCTAGTATATGTGCAGCCAGTTCTACTCTCCCACTTGATATTTCTTTACACTGGGAAAAGTGCATTAGAAAGAAAGCCACATTGCTTTGTATCATCAGATGACAGAGGTACAAAGCTGAGAATCCAACCCAGGAGTGTCAGTAGCAAAATTGGTACTTTATGTTTTCAGTGAAATCAAATATGTAACGGTTCTCGTTCTGTGGTGTCATGGGTTCAGCAGCAGCAGTTGTTTTTTTCTCCTTCTTGGTAGTTGGTGCAGCGCTGTGTTTTTGATTTTTGGGCCTCACACATTCATCTTGGCCAATGTTACCAGCTACTCAGTTTTAGAAATTCAGCCTATTTGTGGGTTGTGATCTAAACCAGAACTATGAAATAATCCACTAAAGAAAAAAGAGTCTAATCTAAATGTGAGTATATTTAAATCACTGTCACTACAGGTCACTTGCAGAACATGGCTGTGCAAATTGACAGATCACTACAGCAGCTGTAGGATGAGAGAGGAAATAAAGCCCAGGTGTGGGCAAGGCTGGAACCCTATTTATGGGTTTCAGTGAAAGGATTTTCAATATACAGCCACACTTTTGGCTCTCCCTAAAAATATCCATGCTAGACAATTTGCATCAAGGGTGAAGTCTTTCAAAATGAAACCATGCTGTGGACCACACTCTCAGGTGTGCAAAAAATGGCTGCCTGTTTCTGAAAATTAGCTTTTGCCATTTCCATGCTATTGCTCATAACGCCAATTTCCATTATTCCTGGAAATACTGTCATTGGAATAGACTATTAAAACCAATGCTCTAAGTCTGTAGGTTTGATTGCACTTACAGTAAAAGCTTCATAGAGAAATTGACTGGAATAGCTTGCAATGAGAGCCTTTTTCTGGCTCTCTCAAGTGGATTAAGTTAAATTTAAAAGAGGGACAGAGGAAGCACTCTGTAGAATAAGAGTTCTTACGTAGGAAGCTGTCATGGGTTCAGGACCACGACAGGAGCTACTTCAGAATAGCCCATGCACATTAAAAGTGGAACTCTGCTTTATTTTGAAGTAACTTCTAAAAGTAGATAAGTCTGTTTCTTTCACAGCTCTGTTAACATGAAGGATCCTTAAAATGGGTGTGAATGTGATTAAATTTAGCACTCACATTTCATTATAATTTACACCCACTTTCAGGCTGCATTACAGTGCCAGAAAGGTGAAAAGAGGCATTTGTATCAGTCCCAGGTTATTTTGTTTGTAAATTACTCTGAATACAGCAGTGGTGCTCTAGCAGCAGTAGCCTCTTACAGTCTGAATATAGTCTATAGTCATTGGGAGTTCCATTGGGTTTTGGTTTGGGTGTCTTTTCTGCTGAATTGTTCACTTTTTGATGTTAAAAAAGGGCTTTGGTTCTAGCACATGGAAAAATCCTTTGCACCTGCAGATGCTTCAGATCTCTAACTGGGGATCCCTGCTCTAAAATACTCCACACTCTTATTACTGGCTGTGTTGCCATAGCAATGTGAACTCTGTTTGATATGAACATTCTTCCCTACAATTACTACAGCTGATGAGCACAGCAATTATCATAGCTTCCTAAGGCACACTTATAAGTAGCAGAGTCAAGGGAATGCATTCTTGGAATATACGGTACATTCTTTGCAGGCTGTCCTGAAAAATCTCTCTCGGTGGGAAAGTTAAGCTTGTCTTCTGTGGTTATAGATGAGATATTTAAGATTTTTCAGGATAAAGGTTATATTGGGGCAAGATACAGCAGAGAGTGTTGAAAATATCCAGTTACTGTAACACAGCATGATTTATATTACCATTGTTTAAATCCTTGTACTGTTACGGGTTCAACATACCCCCAGACATGACAGAACAGGCCCGAGAGCAACACAAACTAGTGTCATAGAGTGGAATGACTTAACTGGGAGTTTTTCAGTATCAGGATCATTAGTACTGCTGGTACACTACCAGCCAACCATGTTACAGCTTCGCAGGTGAGAAGCTGCTAAAATAGACATATTTCAGGCTTTTATTTTATTTTTTTTTCATAGTAGAATGCAAAAATAAAGCAAGGAGTCCTCTCAAAGAAAACCTGAAAGCCTTTGTAGACCAGTGTTTACACCAGTGGAAAGTGTTTTCAGGATCTTAAAGGTTCACAGAATCACTGAAACTAATATTTGCAGCTACTTATTTTCCTCTAAATATGCACATATTTAAACATAAATTCTCAAACTGTGATACTGTCCGATTCATTGAAAAGCAGATTTAAGGTACAACTTTGTTATACTTACATTTTTCTTTTTCTCATTGTAAGTGATGGTAAGCTCTAATTGGAGATGCTACACTGTCAGGGAGCTGCTTATCCTCTCTTAACCTATGAAATGGATTACCATGTGTATATTACATGCGATTATAGCACCACAGGTATTCTCTCTGTTGGGTGAGCAGTCGTCAACAGATTTAGCAGAAAGAACAGCTGCAAATGAAAAAGTAATTATTAAAGAAGACATCAGATCAAGAATTTGCCTTCAGACATGGTGAATGTTTATTAATCCAAGATATAAGCACATTTAACTGGCAGGATAGTAATCAACTTGTAGCTGAAGAAAATAGCTGTACGTGCTTTTCAAAGTGTTTAATTCAGGGTTCAGTCAATGTTTAAAAAATGGTAGTAAGTGTAGTAATAAGACTAAATGCATTAAGCAGATACAGAGCACATTGAAGAACACCTACACTCCTTTACATCTGTTTGCAGTTATTATGAAAAAAGCAAACATTTTTAATAGTTAGCATAGGTAAGAGTGTGCATCCAAACAAATACAGAATGGAACTGTGTGTTCTGCAGCTTGAGGGCTGGTTGCAGGCCAGGCTATCTAGATTTCCGTGGCACTGTAGACCAAAGTGGTCATGTTTGCCATTCCACTGTAGGGAAGTATAAATAGACAAGCAGTGGACAGTGGTTGTCTCCCCTAGCAACCAAAGAAAATGAATTTCATATTTCAGGAAGTTTTAGGTAACTGCTGCTATCAAAGTAATTCTTGATTCCTCACTTGTATTATATTTTCAGGAAATATAACTAGAAAATGTATTAGATTTATAATTTTGCAATTTCTATTTAGATTTTAATAGATATAATCATCCATTAAATTCCAGTCATTCAGTGTGACAGGAAAACAATTCTGTCACCACAACACCCTTAGGATTCTGGTATCTTTTAAAATATCCTGATGTGTACTTAATCTTGTCATGTGTTACAACACAGACATCATTTGCTGGATATTGCTTTGACCTCTTTTTCTCTGCTCTTTTTGACTGCTCTGGGTCACCATATGTATTATTAGAGAGACTTTCTGTAGTGTACCATTGATTGTTCATCTGATGAAAAGGACCTTAATAATTTACACTGCTGAGTCATTATTTTCCATTTGTACAGTCTTGACTTCATATGTCCTTTTCTGATGTCAGACAGCCTGTATCACTGTAGATTCACTGCTTCAGGATTCTGATTTTCATGCAGAATATATATTTCTAGTGAATATTAATGTGATTATACATTACATTTTTCCTGCTGCTTTCTTAATTTCCTGGTCATTGGCAAATGCCTAAAACTTTGAGTTAAGTTCTGTATTGTAATGTTCCTGTTACGTAGGTAATGACACATACTTGGATGCAGAATGTCCATGAAACATGATACACATCTGAAAATGTCAGCATGTTGGCCCTTCTATTCAGATTGGCTGATCTGTGTGAAAAAGACATTTCCAATGAGCTGGGCATCTGTTTGTTTATTTTAACATCACCCAACTTCTCTAGTATTGAAATCCTTTCAGAGTCTGTATTGGAAAGGTTTGTCTGTGAAAACTTTAATGTGCGCAGAGTGTGGTGGAAGCACTGCACTGTGGACGTAAGAAGAGGGTTATGACAGTCATGGAGTTTTCTGACTGCTGCACTTGGTGTTTGTGGTTATAAGTACTATATAAACTAACCTGACCTTATCTTCTATGGCTCTTTGTCATAAGGTTGCTGTGATGAAATGGCCTCAGTGACGTCTTCAGAAAGAGCAAACAATAGTGCTCTTATCATTGACAGTGGCTCAAGTGAATGTTGTTTTTGGAAGACTCAACAGGCCTACTGCCTGAGTTCTAGTGGAAAATTGTCTTCAACGTAAGTTCATCTGTCAAACTCTACCTTTCATCCAGCCTCTAAGTCCTCTTTTTCGGTTCCATTATTTAGAGACTTCCAGTACTTTATGTATTTACCCATATGAACCTGTACCACACAATGGAGCTGAAAGAAGATGTTTACCAGTATCTCCAAGTATCTCACTCTGTAGATGATCATCCCATGAAAGCTGAGGCTTCAGCCTCTGGTGAGCACGTTCCCAGATGGAGTGGAAGAGCTGATTTTGCTCCAGCTCCTGTGATAAAGAAGAATAGTCCCTTTCTGCAAGACTTAAGTGTCCAACATCATGATGACTATTAGAGGGGCCCTGCCTCCAGCCAGGGGCGGTAGGGGACAATCGGATTTACTGGACTATGTGGATCAGATGGCCTGGCACATCAGTCCCACAGAAGTATAAGGTTCTAGTAGATACCGGTGCACAGTGTACTCTGATGCCATCAAGCTGGCAAGGGGTGGAACCTATTTATATTTCTGGAGTGACAGGAGGATCCCAAGAGTTGACTGTACTAGAGGCTGAAAGCAGCCTGACTGGGAGGGAATGGCAAAAACACCCCATTGTGACTGGTCCAGAGGCTCCATGCATCCTTGGCATAGATTACCTCAGGAGAGGGTACTTCAAAGACCCAAAAGGGTGCCGATGGGCTTTTGGTATTGCTGCTTTGGAGACAGAGGAGATGGAGCAGCTGTCCACCTTACCTGGTCTCTCAGAGGATCCTTCTGTTGTGGGGCTGCTGAAGGTCAAACAACAACAAGTGCCAGTCGCGACCACATCAGTGCACCGGGACAATATCGCACCAACCGAGACTCTCTGATTCCCATCCATAAGCTGATCTGTAGATTGGATAATCAAGGAGTGATCAATAGGACCCACTCACCCTTTAATAGCCCCATATAGCCAGTGCAAAACTCTAATGGAGAGTGGAGACTAACTGTAGACTATCGTGGTCTGAATGAAGTCACACCATCCTTGAGTGCTGCCATACTGGACATGCTAGAACTTCAGTATGAACTGGAGTCAAAGGCAGCCAAATGGTATGCCACGATTGATATTGCCGATGCCTTTTTCTCAATTCCTTTGGCAGCAGAGTGCAGGCCACAGTCCGCTTTTACTTGGAGGGGCGTCCAGTACACTTGGAACTGACTGCCCCAGGGGTGGAAACACAGCCCTGCCATCTGCCATGGAACTGATCCAGACTACACTGGAAAAGGGGCAAGCTCCAGAACAACTGCAATACATTGATGACATTATTGTGTAGGGTGATACAATGGAAGAAGTCTTTGAGAAAGGGAGGAAAATAATCCAAATCCTGCTGCAAGCCGGTTTTGCCATAAAACGGAGTAAGGT
>JARCZZ010032114.1:21654-33794 GCA_030323915.1 Brotogeris chrysoptera | reverse complement strand
GAAAACACTGGTGTTATCAGCGCTGCTCCAGCTACCAAGGAGAAAAATGACTACTGCTGCTGAACCCAGGACACTCAACCCATTGGAGTTACATTTTTTCAATTCTCCTCCCCATCCCTCTGGGAGTGGGGGGCAGAGAGAATGTGGGGAATGAGTGAGTGGCTGCATGGTTCAGAATTACTGGCTGGGACTGAACAATGACACCATGATGATGTTCTTTTTCCTTGTGACTGAATGTGCCATACATAGAAACGCTGGACTTCAATGTACTGTCCCATACCTATAGGCATATTTATGTGAATGCAGCTCTTGTCTTCTCGCTGGTTTTACAGCTTCTGGAAAGAATAGTAGCCAGAGATAATATGTTACTAGAACAGTGTTTGGAGTTTGTTCCTGATCACTTTCTTTCACATCAGCGCTTCAATCACTGAAAAGAAGTTGTCAATATGCCAGATTTGTTATTCTGGAGATAGAAGCTTGTATTCATGAAGTCACCATCTTTCTTTGGTCCATCGGTCGATTTGGTTCTTTGGGTCCATTGAAACCTCTAAATGATGTGTGAGAAAAACATTTGAAATTTGGTTGTGTGATGGAATAGAGACTGTACTTTCTCAAGAAAAATGGTATTAGGAAGCAAACTGCCAGAGGCAGAGCACTACATGTGCAACTTGCTCTTGGCTGGGATATGATGACCCTTCAGGAAAGAAAGTACGTAGATGGAAACACTGTAACTGAAAGGAATTGTCATACCCAGAGACAGGTAGTGTACTCCTGCTTTTGTATGTCTTTATTAGTGAACGGAAGAGAATGATATCCAGGCTGGTTTTAATTTAATTAGTAAAAATAAAAACCACAAACGTCGGCAGGAGGGAAATAAATGGTTGTTTTCTATGGCTCTTGGCAGTCTATATAGACTTTTCTGAAACTAATGTGGTCTCATCTTTATTGCTATTGCCGTCTGTACTAACCAGATTAAAACTAGTACAGCTATGACTCTTGATACTGCAAAAATATCTTTATTTACAGTGCAGTCAAGCCCTAAGCCCTTGAAGGGGCAAAAAATGAGACAGCTAAATTTTCATAGGGAGCCATTTTAATAGTGTGTAGGATTCAACTTTTATTTAGGTTTTTATTTCTTTTGTTTATATTTATTAAAAATTTATTTTAATCTTCCAGAATACATACAAATCTCAAAGTAAATAATTGCTTCTTCATTTCTAGAAAGTATTTTCCCTGTTTTCCCCTATTTTTTTTTTGTACTTCATTCTTATCACTGCAACTAAAACAGCAGGGGAAATATCGTTCTTGTGTTCATATAATAAATGATCAGATTTTTCATTAGTGCTGTGTACAGAGATTCAGTGGATATTTCCATCTTACATGTAAAAAATGCTATTGGAAACATTGCATGAAGGATTAAAATATGCCTTTGATTTCTGCTGTCAACAGGTTTGAATGAGATTAGAGTAACTTTTAAAATGTTTCCTATTGATAAGTTCTGGTTGAACAAATGATTTAATATATTGTTTCGTCATCATTGAGATGCTGTATCTTATTAATGGAAATCAAGTGAAACTCTTAATTTGGATAAAACTTAATTCTCAAGAAATGAATACTCATCAGCAAAGGCAAGTGCTTATCATGCAGTTCAGTATACTGACATACTTGTAATATTACCAGCCTTTTTGCTGATATTTTATAAATAGTGCTTTGCTCCTAAAATATATATAAAAAAGCAAGTTATGTTGAAAATTAGTACAATTTTTCCACCTTTCCTGTCCTGTTCCTTAGCAGGTTTGGAAAGTTAACTACAGATGGGCTAGCATTTTGAATGAATCACTCCTCATTAAAGAATTTTAATATTTGCATGTGTTAACACAATTATGTCTTACCTATTAAGCATTAAATGCATTCAAAAAAGGACATACTTTAGCCTCCCTAAGAATAGAGTTTTATAGACTCATAATAGAGCAAAAATTAGATAGAAAACTGAATTTAAAATCAAAGTGTTCCAACTGGGAATTTAATTCTCTTTATACTTCTTTAAAATTCATTTATTAATTTCTTCACTCTCTTCTGATTTATTTTCTCTACAATTATTGAGAAGGTTTATTTTTTTCCGACACTTTATATGTTTTTCTAGCATTTTTGGTTTAGTTACTTCATTACATATGATGGAGAACACCCAGAGAAGCCCTATAAAGTTGCCCAATAATTTCCACTGTATCATTCTAGTTTTCATTTGCTTATAAGTTTGCCAAACTTTAACTGCTTGAGCTGAAGTGCTCCCTCCTGTGTAATTTCACTTGTGAGGGAAGAAGGAAGAAATTTCAATCAAATGTGATTTGTCTGGGTTTTTTTGAGGACAGGACAACTGCATTTAATTGCCAATGTCATAACTGCTGGGAATTATTGTACTGAGTTATATTTTCTGTCTAGCAGCAAACCAGCAAACACAGTGAGGTCATGCTGGTGTCAGAAATGCACTTGTTACTACATCTGTGAATATTTGGTCAAATTACAAATCTTAAATCTTAGAGGCTCATTAGACCCACATTTACAATAGAGATTATTGGTGTCAAAAAGCTATCTACAGCTATCATTCACAACAGTCATACTTAAGTCCAAAGATGACAGATTTGAGCAGAATGTTCCTGAGCTGCTGCTCTCATCTATCAGGGACTAATGAAAAATGGTATGAGGTACTGAAAAATGGTTTCAGGTACTCGAAAATGGCTATGAACTTGTCTTTTTTTCCTGCTGCCTATAAAGGGGGGATACATCAGTGCATAGAATGAACACAGCTGAAGAGCTAAAGAAGGGGTAGAAATTACAAGAAGATTAGGGTGAAGAGTTAGGTGAAGGCTAGATGAAGATAAATGTTTTGCTTAGGAATGGCTTAGATTCTAACAATAGTCCTTCTGTCCCTAAGACATGGAAGTAATAATGACAGTAAACCTCATATGGATGCTGTCAAGAGATTTTCATGATCATCTCCAGTATATTCACATATATGTTGTGGTTTAGCATGGAAACAATACAAAACACATCACAAAGAAATAGAAAATTATGTATTCAGAGGTGAACGATGTACATTAATACAGGGCTTCATACCGAGTGATGGAAACTACAAAGTATCAGCTACAATATTCAAAGTATCTTTCCATCGTCACTACTAAAAAAGTAGGTGCCCTATAGAAAAAATAATTGTAATCATGGTATTAAAAAATTCCTTAAAAATTGTCAGATACTTCCAAAGCTCTGATTCATAAACTGTCCTCAAATCTTAGTAAAAAAGCAAAATGAACAAATTACTAAGATAAGATTATGCTCTGAGTCTTCCATATATCACTGTCAAATGCCTCTGTGACTTACTTTTCACATACTTTCTTGAGCAGAAGGAACAGGCAAAGTAAAGAGCTTTGTTTCCTGGCAGAAATTCAGTGCATATGTTAGAGTGACTCATGACATTGTGTAAGGTTTTACAGTCCTTCTTCATGGAAAACTTACACATTTTTCGCGCAACCCTTAATACTCATATGTATTTAGATTACAGCAGAATATCTGGAGCACTTTTAAACAGTGCTTTATCACTTCAGAACATAAATAAAAAAAGGTTACAATTTTAATTGCAGAAGTGTGCATTGTTGACAAAAGAAAGAGAACCTAATGTACTTTATATGTCCTCTGTTGACTGATTTTCCTTTTATTTGTAACACATTCTATTTACTTTACTTTGTATGCTTAGATGTGTCCTCATTTGACTTTTGGCTCAAGCAAATAACTCCAGAAACGAAGGATATGCCTACTGAGATCACTTCCTGCTGAAGTCTGGTTTCTTGGCTGAGAAACTGGTTCCTCTTGCTGCCGCTGGAAAGTATTTACAATGGGGATGTTGTAGTATAGTGGCAAAGTTATTCTAGGACATGTTCACAGGTATAAATAGACATATGACTAAAGTTATGCTAAAGAATCAGAGAAGGCAATTAAACCAAAACCTGCTCATAATAATTCTCAGTCTTTTTTGAATTGCCTTGTTAGGATTCCTACAGGGTAACTCATCACTAAAAGGTGTTGATACTCCAAACAGACAATGGCCATAATCTATTCCTGTTCATGAAGTGGGTTTTCTGAATACCAAATGATTTAAATACCTTGAAAAGTTATCATGATATGCCAAATCACAGAGCTCAGGGAACAGAACCCCTGCACTGCATTATTTGTATGAAAGCTAACATTTACGTCAAAATCCCTCTGAGTGCTCTTAATATACATGGTGTCACTGTGTCATGTGTTTACTTTTGTGCTGCTGGCTGCAGTACTGGTGCTGAGTGAAACAGTACTAAATACTAACTCAGGAAAAGAGGCATCTGCAAGACGTGCCCATTCTGTGGAGCACGACCCAGAGGCATGGACACAGAGGTGAGGAGCTGGGAAGAGTTGTGAAATGCACGGATGTTTGGCTGCATTATTGGACTATTTATTCCTCCTTCCAGGAGGATCTATCCTGCACTACCTTTCCTAAAGGTGTTACAAAAAGGAGTTTTCAGGGGTTGAATCCGTAACCTCTTGCTACTTTATATCTTCAGGTATAAAGGCATTTCTATTGCTCAGGATAAAATATTTATTAACTGCCCTGTTTGCAAAGGAACAAATGGAAGTCAGTTTGCTTGTTTGTTTTTTGACAAAAAGATGCACACAAAGGAGGCAGAAAAATTTATGTGTCAATTAATTCAAATTTGAAAGAAGTAGATTGCCATTAGGAAAAGATGACTTAAGAAGCCATGGAGGCAGTGGCCTCTTAATGGAGAGAAATAGAGAATGAAGAAGACAACTCTTAAGAATCAGGAAATTAATCTCTATAACAGCCCAAGAGACTTAGAAAGAAATTAAGAAAATAATAAAAATATTAAATTATAATTCAAACTTTGAAGCAACTGTCACAGAATCACAAAATCACTAATGTTGGATGTTGGAGGCCTCTGGAGATCACCTAGTCAATCCTAGCTGCTCAAGGAAGGTTGCCTAGAGCCAGCTGTTTGGGACCATGTCCAGATGGATTTTGAATATCTCCAACTGTGGAGATTCCACAATATCTCTGGGCAACCTGTCCCAGAGACCACCCTCACATGAAATAGTTTTGGGTTTTTTTTTATATCCAGACAGAATTCCATGGTTTTCCATTTGTGCCTCTTGTCCTGTCACTGAGCACTACTGAGAATAGCTTGTGCATGTCTTCTTTACATTCTCCCATCAGAAACTTAGACATATGGGTAACACGCCCTTGATCTTTCTCTTGTCCAGGTTGAACAGTCCAACCTCTCTTAGCTTTTCCTTGTGTGAAAGATGTCCCCCTCAGGTAACCACCTTTGTGACCCTTCACTGGACTCTATCCAGCATGTCCATGTCTCTCTTTTACTGGACACATCAGAACTGGACACAGTGTTCCAGATGTGGCCTGACCAGTGCTGAGTAGAGAAGGGTCAACATTCCCAATCTGCTGCTGATGTATCCTAGGCTACTGTTGGCCATGTTTTCTGCAAGGATTCCGTCTCTTTCCAGGAAAAGAGAAGGCTAACCAGGGCTTTTTCCCCTCCTAGGATAAGGCTGACCTCTACTTTCTTTCTTGAAGACAGAAATGACATCTGCAGTTCTTGGGAATCTCCTCAGGTCGCCATTAACTGAAATCTCAAAGGTGATCAAGACTGGCCTTGCAGTGACATTGACCAGTCTCCACAATATTCATGGATGAATCCTGTTGGGTCACATGGACTTGTGTCTGTTCAGTTTTTAGAAACATTCCCTAACCTGATACTCTTCCAGTGGAGGTGAGTTTTTGTTGCTCTAGACTTTCTCACTGGTCTCATAGGCTTGGGAATCCTGAAAGCCAGTCTTACTGGTGAAAACTGAGGTGAAGAAGGCAGTGAATACATTGACTGTGTCCTTTGTCACCAGCTTCCCTGCCCCATTCAGCAGCAGTCACACATTTTCTTTTGACTTCACTTTACTGATAATGTACCTGTAGAAGCTCTTGCTCATTATGTCACTTGCCAGATGGGCTTCAACTCCAGATAGGCTTTGACTTTAACAGCCTTATCTCTGCATGTTTGAACTGTGTCCATTCTTCCTGGGTCACTTGTCCCAGCTTCCATATCTTGCATGGTTCCTTATGTCACACAATTGTAGCACAAAAGGGTGTCCATGGGTTCAGAAATATGCATAAAATAGGAAAATAATAGCAAGGTGAAAAAGGTAGGGGGAAAAAAAGTAGGATTATCTTCAGACAAATGATAATTGTTGCTTTCTTTCCATGTTTCTGAACTGGGTACTCTACATTCATAAGAAACTAAAGACTACCAGGGATGAGAAATTAGAAAGGAAATGAATATTTGGCTTAGGTTAGCATCATTTACATTTACCAACAGACAAAATTGTTTGGTTTCTTTTGTTTCCTTTTGCTCACGATCTTCTTGTTTCCATAGCACTTCTGCTGATAGCTTCTGAATTGCAAATGATCAGGTCACATAACATTTAGGCTGAATGGCTTGTGCATTTATACACATCTGACAAAAGCTGCTTTACTCAGAGAAGCACTGCACAAGCCCATGTCATTAGCTGCATTTATAAAAAGGGAAATGAAAGGAAGCTTTCTTGGTCTTGGGTTCCTCATTCAATTTGTCACAGTGCATGAAGCATGCTTAGTTTGACGTCATGCAATTTGCAGTCATTTAGGTAGTAGTTACTTGCACACAGCAAATATGTGTATATGTATATTTAACATGTATGCATGTGACATATAAAAATACCTTATTTCTCTACAGAGTTTCAAAAATAAATCACTAATACAGAGGCCATTGATTTTCATTGACACTTACGCACTTAAATGCCTTGGCCTGGCTTGAATTCCTAATTCATAAAGTGTTCTAGTGAGAATGAGACCTGAGCAGAGTGATGAATTCAACCCTCTCATTTCAGCAGTCTCTAGTCCTCTCTAAGAAAACTCAGGTTCTAACCTTTGCAGCTTGCAATGGTCTGAGAAACTTGATGTATTCATGCAACATGCAAAGAAGATACCTAAAACTTTAGAAGACATACTTCCTAGTGGCAATTACACCACTTCATACAAAACAGTGTTCATTCTAGCCTTTTCCTTCAGAACTTTGGAACTGTGGAATAATACCCTTTTGGTATTATTCTTAATCATATTTGGTATTAAACTCAATAAACAAAGCAATATTTTAGTACGTCTCAAACCAATCCCCTACCCATCATCTACGAGACCTGAGAATCCAAATGATTACATTTGTAAATATTTTAATATGAATATATTTTCTATGTAATTCATTAGCCATTGCTTTCACTGTTATGTAAATTTAATTAGAGATATGCTGCTACTTCTAAGAGTTTCACATTAAAAATAGAATCTTATGATTGTGTAGCCTATTTTAGCCTTTGATAGGAACAGCTATGTAGTTAAAACTAACAGCACCTGTTTTCTGTAGTTGGTATTCTGTTGGCATATTTACTTATTACCCATTGGAAAAATGGCAATAGTTCAGTATGAACTTTTCTGCTTAACTCTATCATACATTACTGTTAGATTTAGCGGTATTTGTATTACCATGGTTATTTTATATGTTCTGCTGCTTGTCCTGACAACTCTTATGCATATCTATTATGCAGAAAATATTCTTCAAAAATATTTCATTAACTATATTAATAAAAATTCATAAAATCCTTTGTCTTTATGAATTAATGTGTTTCTAATGCACTGGCATCCAATGTATACAAAAACGTGCAAATAGGTATGTAGTTCCTGCTCATTTCACGTCACTGTTGTCATGTTTTGCCCAGAAACAGGCTCAAAGTCACTCTGTCTTATTCCTCTTTCCGAGTTAAGCAGAGTCTTGGGCAGCCTGCAGCTTGCTCATTTCTCATACATACTGAGCAGATGAGATGACTAACTTCCATATTTGCACTGATGATAGTTTGTACTTGTTGCCTCCATATGCCTTTGGCTGTCCCGAAACCAAGACATTGGTGTATTGTCTTTTGCACAGAGACATAATTTTATGAGACATCAATGTGAAGCTTGAGTCAAAATGAGGTGCTCCAGTCTGTGTCCTCCTTTACATAATACGTCCCCAGCAGGTGCTCATCTTGGGTCTCCAAATACCCTTTTGTATCTCAATAACATGCATGTACTGGGCAGAATGGCAGACTGCTGGTACTATGGATGTTACTAAAATGCTAGCATTTAATCTTGATTAAGATGATAACACCACCATTTGCTTCACATATATGTTGAGGAACACATCTCCCTATTTCCTCATGAAATGTATTGCATTTGACATTTAAACTGTTATTCCTGTGCAAGGGAAGTCTATATATGGAGTGAGAGCCCAGTTCCAGTAACGCAGGCACTGTGCAGTTCTGTAGGGAGAACTTGCCCTTTATGTAGGTATTCAACATTAAGAAACATTTGTTCACAAGAGCAAAAAGACCCAGTGGAAAGGCATCTTTTCAATTGGCATATTTTCAACTACTTCTAATGAATTAAACTGACCTTTAGAAATGCATGTCTGGGCTGGCACCAAAGCTGGAGTTTCTATTTTTTTAGGGAGTGTGTGCATATGAAGAAAACAGTAAGCAGGGTTACGGAGCTATTGTGTGTGTCCAAGCAGGTGCCAGTAGCAGGTACACCCTGCATGCACACTGGTGAATGATGGCAGCTTCTCTGTTACGCTCTCTTCCTGGTGGCAGAACAGTATGTTGAGCTGTGCAATCAGCATTGCCAAGGTGTTTGAGGCAAGGAACACCATGATCTTTCTTAAAGCAGCTCTGGCATTTTAATGATCTAAAAGGTTATGTTGAATTATAACAATATCTGTAGACGCTGGTGGGGGGGGAAGGAAAGTTTCTTTTTTTTTTTTTTTTCCTAAGATAAACAATCCCGATGATATTTATTTTAAAGACTACCGCAAATGAGAAAGATCTAGTAAGAATACAGAACTTTGTTACTTAAAATAAAACCTCATATGTAAATAGGGACTTCTGGCTTGTATCCAGTTGCCTTATAAGCATTTGTTGTATTACAAGCAAATCAACTTAGGGATATAGGTCTTAAGGGTTATATTTTTAGCACTTGGAGTCAGGACTGCATTTCCAGAAGAATTCAGATGATGGTCATAAGCTGGAGTGATTTTTTTTTTTTTTTTTTTTTTTGAGGAAAATTCAGCATAGTTTATGTGTTGAAAATCCTCATTTGGAAAATCTTGGAAAATCTAGAAGAACTGCTTTGGAGCAGTTAGTAGCTGAAACCTAAGCTCTTTTTAAGATCTGACCCAGTGTAGTTTGACAAAGGAGAGAAATCCAACTGTGCTTCCAAAACTTTCTTCATAACATGAGCAATAGAAAATTGTCAGTTCCAAAGGCCTAATTCACCTTGCTTAACTTTAGCCACCTGAATGAGATGTTTAAATTAGAACTAATATTGTCATCAACTCTTCTCTACAGACAGTACTGGGAGAGAGAAGTACTTCAGAGTTATTAACTTCCCACAAGGAAAACTTACAGTCTGTAGGTACTTCTTTGTGTAAATTTCAGTCAAATCAGGGTACAAGTTCTTTTCCTTCCCTCTACTTTCTTCTTCATTGGTTAAGTTCCTTTTTTCCATTTTTTTTTATTCCACAGATAGACCTGTGATAGTTTTGTGCCATTGAGTATGTGAAGCGAAGGAAATGATCCTATGTCTGAAGTATTCTAGATTTACTGAGAAAATGATTAAAGCGCTTCAGGAACCTTGCTTCAGGAACAGGACTATTGCCAGAAAGTAACAATGAAGAAAGAGCACAAAGCCCTTACACTCTGATTTGCCTGGTATCTCCTAAATACATATATATGATGAATACTGAGGATTAGAACAAATATTCAGATGAGACCACCAAGTTGTCAGCCAAATTTTAACTAAGTGTTTAGCCATGAAACCTTAAAAAATCATTTTGTCTTTTGAACTGCAAAGAGTTCTTTATAAATTTATCATCTGTAGCGTAACTAAGATTTGTATGTTACTTTTTCTGTGCCAGAAAAAAGTAATTGCCTTTGATGGAACTAACAGTTGCTGGCAGGTATACAAGAATTTCTTAGTTAAGAGATGTTTGAAAGTTCGTGGTTACCTATTGCCTCAGTTATGTTAAAGAGTGGGGAGAAAGCATTTCAATTGATAAAGAAAAAAACAAATCTTCAATCAATTTGGTTAGATGGACTAGTTAATAGGGAGGGATAAAAGAAGATTAGTATAAGAAATAATGCAAGTATTGCATGTTTGGAATGGAGCAACAGATACTTTCAGGATAAGTATAGGTATAAATATTTTGCACTAGTTACTAAGTCATGTAACAAAGAAAAAGAATCTCCATGTTGTAATGTGACAACTAAAGCCATTGTGAAATTTCCAGCTAATTCACTAAAAGAGCCAGGAAAATTGTGCTGTTCTAATGACTGCTTGTCCCTTGCTTGATGTTCAATTGCGGTTGAAAGATTTTGGAGAAAGACTGTCTGGGGTTTTTAACTTACTGAAGGAGGTCCCCCTCATGATTTTGTGGTCTCAGAGCAGAAGGTGGAAATAACAGTGTATACTAGATTCTGCAGAAGTATTAAGCAGGCAGTGCTCCCCTTTAAGAAAGACTTCTGAAACACGCTATTTACCTACAAATTGCCTATCTTACATTCTGTTACATAAGCAAGCACTTTCAAATTTGGAAGAGAAAATTGTTTAATATGTTGTTAAAGATGTAGAGTAACACAGACATTTTCCCATATCACTATGTAAGCTTATAAGGACACTCTCTATGACAAAAGGAATGCCAAAGAAAAGAGAGGATCTGTGTTATTTCCTATGGAAACCTGAACCTTTTATATACATTTGTGAAGCTACTGATGCCGACTCTCTGGCATCTTTGAGATGCAGTGCATCTAAAAGCAATGCACCCCTTTCCCAGGTCATGGTGGTTATTCTGAAGCTATCAGTTGACTTAGTTCATAAGGGTCTCTAAAGCAAACATTAAGGTCATAAAAAGAAAAAAAAAAAAAAAAAAGAAAAAAAAAGAAAAAAGAAAAAAAAAGAGCCCAATCCCCAATCCAAAATAAACAGAATAAATGGATAAAGGCTTTGTATACATATGCAATGCAAAGAGGTGGGAATATATATTGGCTGTCTTGGTGCAGGCTTGTAGATTATGGTGAACTGATGTTTCCACAGATCAATGTCTATACTTACAGGGAATATTTTCAATGACAGAAGGGAATGTGAAAGAAAAGAGCAGATAGAAAATATATCAAAGCACATGCTCATCTAGTCAATCTATCTTCACAAAATCTAATATAAGGAAGGAAATTTTAGTCAGCCATAGGACCATTCGGCCTTACTCAGAGCAGGAAATTTTGGCATTTACTTTGCTTGAGGATGAATAAAAATCAGACAAAAAATAAAAACCATCCCAAAACCTAAAACTTGGCCTACTTGGTTTATGCTGGGAATTCCTGAAGTGATAGCCTGCTTGGCTGTTATCCACATGAAAGAGCTTTCCCCAGTATCTGTCTACAGTGACTCTCAACAATAGCTCAAAGTGGCTAAGCAGGTGATAAAATATTTCCTGTCATCTTTTCCCCATTGAGTGTCCAGGTGATCATTGAGGAGAGCATCCCATTCTACAGATCCATCATTTCCCTGGATCTTCTGAAGTGTTTGCAAGCTAGAAATTGTCCTTGCTGAGTCTTTGCCCACATACTCTTTCTCGTCCGCCCTCGCCTCACCCCTTAATTGTTCACAATTTTCAGTTGTGGCCTCCAGAGAGCTGCACAAGGTAAGGTCCGTCCCATAACTCTTAGTGATGTTGGTCAACTACATGAAGGATTACTTTAAAATACCCCAAGATACATTTGTATGTTACTACTTTCAATTTTCTGTCCAAAATCTTCAAAGCTCTTGTCATGGGTTCAGCAGCAGCAGTCGTTTTTCTCCTTCTTAGTAGCTGGTGCAGCACTGTGTTTTTGATTTTTGAACCTTGGAGCTGTGCTGATAACACCAGTGTTTTCAGTTACTGCTTGGTAGTGTTTTGTCTGGCCAAGGACTTTCTGAG
>JARCZZ010032114.1:0-21554 GCA_030323915.1 Brotogeris chrysoptera | reverse complement strand
GCTGCTGGGGGGTGCACTGGCTGGGTCGGGCTTGGTGAGCAGTTGTATTCTTTTTCCTTGCATTTCTCTTGTATTATTATTGATGGTAGCAGTAGTGATTTGTGTTATACTTTAGTAACTAAACTGTTCTTATCTCAACCTGTGCAAATTGCTTTTTTTTTCTGATTCTCCTCCCCATCTCCCCGGGACTGGGGGAAGAAAGAGAGGGGAGTGAGTGAATGAGAAAACTTTGTGAGTTTTAGAGGCTTAAACCACGACAGCTCTCTATCCAGTAGATGAAAATGAAAAACACTGCATAGAAAGTGATGCTATTCCAGATATTAATGTTTCAGATTTTTACTAATACCTCCCAGAAAGGCAGGAAAATTGGGTAAGCCAAAATTGTTCCAGGGAAATTCCAAGTAAATCCACAGAATTTTGCCAGAGGTAAAACTTACACTATAAACATTAATTAATCAAAGGATTATGCATTAAAATTATTCTTCAGCTGATCATGAATTAGTATTTGTAAAATACTTTGAGGAGGACAAATACTGTTTAAATCCCACAGGTTAGTCGTTGTTATTATGGATAGTGTTGCTGACATGAAGAATTCCATGTGATAACTTTTAAAATAAATTACTAGAGGAATGCCAGCCACACAATGTTCAAACTTGAAATACTAGGTCAACACAGTGCTTGAAAACACACTGAGTTTTAGCTTTTGCATCTTTTTATTGTGAATTAAAACATCTGTCTGAGATTTCTAAGAATCTGAAGAGCAAATGGAAAGAAGATGCAGCATTCTTGTCTTTTGAATGTACTTTTTATTAATTGCAGATCATACTACAATCTAAGATCCAGGTGCAGTGAGGATTTTAAGGAGAGGGGCCCAATCAATCTACCCATGAAATCTGTAAGAGCATATCTGTAGCACTCTGGGCAACATAGTGCCAAGAGTCCTTAGCTAGCTCCAGAGGAACTCATCCCTCCAAACCACACAGATCAGCACTCTGAGCTGGGGTCCTGAAAAAGATAAAGTGGGATTAGCCCACAACTATGCTGAACCCTATCGCAGCCAAGTCAAAGATCTTTGCAAAAGGCTCTATTATTCAATGTAGATTTGCAATAAGTGCTCGGGGATGGCACCCCTCTGATTTTTTTTTTTTTTTAATTTTATTTATTTGTTTCAGTATGAAAGTGGGACATGGCTTTAAAAGCCAGGTTCAGATCTGGAACTGGTCTCTCTTATGAGAGAGGATTCTCACTGGTGATTAATTCAAGCCCTTCTTAGTTTCTGCCAATCAGTGACTTTATTCTTTTGGCTCTTAGGTGCTTTTCATTGATCATTCTTTTATCTAAATAGTATTTTGAATTAACATTGTATTTACAAATAAAAATATTTTTACATGTATATAAAAATATTTTTCATAGAAAACATGCTTTAAAGTGGAATTACATTAAGCTATTTAAAACCAGTGTCCATCAAAGCCTGAAAATAGTGACTGGGTAAATATGATACATGCACCAATCAAAATTTCAAACTCAGAAATCACATTTTTAAGATGAACTGCTTCTTAAATTCAGAGAGAAAAATATTATATAGACTAAGAAGGAAATAATTTTAATTGGTTAAGTAATTTCCCATTAAAAAAGTGCTTTTATACAGTTTCTTCTAATTCTTTTATGTCAGATTATTTTACAATTAGATTACAGGTTGATGCTTATTAGGATACTTTGTCTTCTCATATTCATTGATTTTTCCTTTTTTGCTTCAGTAACCTTTAAAATACATTCCCCAGTATGTAGTTTAGTAATCTAATTCCTGTAATATGCTAAAATGCAGAGAATCCAGACTTCTATTTTGGAGTTTATAGTTTTTTAAATAAATTGTCTATATGTCCAATTCTGTGTCATGGACACTTGATCTTTTCAAGATATTCCCTAAACTTAGCTTGGCCTAAATTTGTATTATTTAAGCAGGGTCCAGCTTTGCTTTCAATAACAAAGTAAGTGGTGAAAAATGTCTGAGCAAGGTTTTGTTTGGGGGGATTTCTTAATCAAATATAAGAGGATAAAAGTTACAAAGAATATTGGGATCATTGACATAATGTGAGCATTTACTTTTCTGGTCCTGACAGATATTTTTAACATTTTTAATATATATACCTGCTTAGTTAAACACTTTACCGTTCATCAGAATAAAATGTAAGTTCTTAGGAAGAATAGCTACCTGAGTCATAATGGTAGTAGTATCTGCTACCAATCGCATAACTTACAACATTCATTAGCAGTTCAAGTGACATATTT
The DNA here is from genome assembly GCA_030323915.1 of Brotogeris chrysoptera. NCBI lineage: Eukaryota > Metazoa > Chordata > Aves > Psittaciformes > Psittacidae > Brotogeris > Brotogeris chrysoptera. The sequence goes on along the minus strand of JARCZZ010032114.1, from coordinate 19,265 downwards.
TTTAAAGGAATTCTATGTCAAAAATATTTAATTCAAAGAATTAAGTCTGTAAATGGACCTAAAAAGAACATTCAGTGCTTAATGATTTCATCCCAAATTAGGTAACAGCTTTGCTGTGAGATAAAGGAGATCCTGCAATATTAGTTCAGCTAAAATACATGATCTTTCCCCCAGACAGAGGTGATTGATAATTAGATGTAACACCTACTAGAATAATCTTTTAGAATTGAGAAATCAAAATTGCAAAATGATACTTAACAAAGCCTAATGGTTATTAACTATTTGATACAGTGCTCTTGTGAAAGTAGTCAAATTTTCCATTTACGTTAAGTTCTTCATGCAAAATACATAAAATCAGTATCAGTATATCCCAAACAATAAGAAGATGACCCTTATTCTTGGCAGGATGGGTCTGCACTGCCCTGTCTGTCAGTCTTGAGGTCACAAAGGAAGTAGACAAGTGAGAGGTAAGGGTGAAGGGAGAGCTGGAAGGCTGGGGGACAGGATCCTGAAGTTACAGTACATGCACTTGATCCCAGGGTTCTTACAGGTAAACAGATGCAGAAAGTGAAAACATAGGGAATGAGGCTAAACTCTATGAATTCTATTCAGAGGCATAGCTGCCCTTTTTATAGCTGGGTCTTGATGTCTTAATAGACAATTGGTTAAAACCTTACTACTAGCCACTGCAAAGACATCTAACTGCGGTCTTACAGCCAGCTCTAAGGCACAGAACTTACAATTAACTGTGGCTTCTTGCATTACTTGAGAAATGTGGGGGCTGCACCTATAGGGGAGATAAAAAAACCCACACTATTTCTTTAGGATGCTGTAATCCAGCTCTCAGGGATTTACAGTGCACATACAGTTTTATTTTCTCTGTTCTACTGTTGAGTATACTGAAGTACAGATATGTTGACTGACTTGCCCAAGGCCAAATTTTGAGTTAACATCAAGATGAGAAATGTGTTCCTAGCTTCTAGAGTTATGTTGCAGCCATCACACTCATGATGTACAAAATGGGAAAAATAGAGATGCAGAAAATATTTTGCAATCTCTGAATTCTCCTATTCTGGAATTTTCAAATTACTTTTTTATTAATATTTTAATACAGGTGCTTCCTAATATTAAAAATTAATAACTTGGAATGTGAATTTACATGTAGAATTTAGATGTTTCTGATTTGCTAAAAATCAGATTAGTAGTAACACATATGATTTTATGTTGATATCATGAATCTTGTTATTGTGTTAGATATACTTTTCTTGTAATTCTACTCCTCACATTGCATCTGTATTCTCTTTATTAATATCCGTGTGGTTGTAAATAACTTCCAAAATTCCTATTTTGACATGTGCTTTTTTTAAATGTGTTGGCAAAAAATGTCTTCCCCTTACTACCTTAAATTGCAACAGCCCCAACCATATTAGTGATAAACTATCCTTGAGTAACACAATTTAAAAACATGTCCTGTCTCTCTACTTTGCTAGCACAGATTCCCTTTCTGTGAAAGAAGATATTTCCAGGTTCTCAGTGGAATTTTGTATTCATCTCTAGTCTTAGAATGTCTCAGATTTTAAAACCACAAAATTTTATAATTCAAGAAATTAAAAATCAAACCATTTTAGTAGGTTTCCATGGTATCTAATGACATTTTTAGAAATGGGTCTGCTGGTATCTAGGGAAATTTTTTTATAGATGAAAGACTATGGCAAGCAGTCACAATAAAAATGCTAATGCTTTAAAGTATTCTAAAGTCTTTTTGTAAAGGTGTCATTTGCCACCCATATAGTAGTGGTCTAGTGTAATGTTTTATTGGCAGTAATTTGGTCTCCAGTTGGAAGGTAATGAAGCCTGTCTGAAATGATTTATATGCATATATACATAAATATATCATGTATGACTCCCTGTATGAAAATAATCCTAGCTATTCAACTAAGATAATTCCTTTAATCAATGTTTTTCAAAATCTGACTTAAGGTACCACAAAAAAAGCCTGATTTTCATGTGGGAAATGTATGTGTAATGGATTAAATTCACTTTTGTCTTTTGATGTCATGATGTATATTGTGCATTTCTCCTTCCTGTCACGTAACAGCTATTTTAAAAGTAATTCTCTGTTACTTCAAGGTATATTTTTCTCACATATAAAACAGTACAAATACAGCAAAAGCTTTTCTACAAGGATGCTTGATCTCATCTCTTCCTGACTATAGTAAATACAGTGGGAAAAAATAAAGGACTAGTGGGAGGTGTCCCTGCCCATGGCAGGGGGGTTGGAACTAGATGATCTTAAGGTCTCTTTCCAACCCTTCATATTCTATGATTCTATGATTCTATGATTATGTTTCATTGAGTGACCTAAATTAGAATTAGATGATTGTTGAACATGAAACCTTCAGCTATATGGGATCAGATATTTGAGTGTGTGCTTGCACGAAACGTGACAAAAATGCTGTTTCAAGACTTAGCTACCACCCTATCCCCAGTCTACTCCACTAAACAATGATGTTGCTGATGGCGAGTGAAAATGGCAAACAAATGAATAGACAGTTGTGGAAAAATCCTGGAAAGCTGTGAGTTTTTGTTGCTTGCATAAATGCTGCAAAACAAAGACAGTCTGTTGACCATAATTTGAAAAAATATTGTGGTTGGTTTGTGTGTGTGTTAACAGCATGAATGGCACCTGAAGTCATTACAGAGATTACAAAAGTGAAATTGAATAGTACGTTAAAGCTCAGAAATGTTAGTTCTGGTCACAGTGTAATATTCTGTAATACTATCAACATTGACTCTTGTATTAAGCAATGGAAGGAAAATTCCACACCCTGATTTCACAATTTATTAGTCTCTAGCTATATACATTTATTTGTCAGATAATTTCAAATGATGCTCTTTCTTTACTATAAGTTTCCCTGCTTTAATTTAAAAACTAATGCTTTAGTTTTTATACCTCTTTTTTTAATCCTTTCTGCTTGAAAAAAAATTCTCCTTTTCCATTTGCTTCAGTAACCTTCCAGGATACTCTGAGAATGTGCTTGTGTGTTTGATATATTTTGGAAAAGACACTAAATGGGCCAATTCACCTACAGAACAAACTGTAAAAAGAGTGGTTTTAACATCTGTTTCTCACTGATAAATGTATGCAGTTTTAAAAAAGTAAGCTAGCATTTTTTTATGATAGTAAAGCTACCATTCTCCTGTAATAGAAAACATCTGTCTTTTATGTGAAGAGACACCAGATTTCTTTTGTTCATTTGTTTGTTTTTAAAGAATGGTAAAAATCAACTTCAGGCAGAAAATTTTCAAAGGACTTGGGCAACAGCAAAAATTGATGAGACTAGTACTAGGAGAACTTTGCCACAGCTGTTTGTAATTGGTGATGCAGTGTCAGTTCATCATTCCACAAGCAGCATAAGGACTTTTCTCACTGCCACCCCAATCACTCCAGGAGTGAGAGCTTTCCTTTTCATTTTAGTGGTGATAAGTACGTTTCCCTTCAGAGATGCTCTTGACAGCACTCTGCTTATTGCAGGTCTTGACTAAGCTTGGAGGCTGAGCTTCCTTTATAACAAAGTATGATCTGAATGCTTCAATTTGATAACTTTTTATCACTTCATGTAAAGCAGGCAATTCACTGACCTTGTAATCACCATAATAGTGGGGCCCTGATGAGATGAGCCTGTGGGTACTGAGCAAACTGGCAGATGAATTGGCTAACCCACTATCCATTGCATTTGAGCAGATGTGGCAGGCAAGTGAAGTTCCCACTGACTGGAAAAGGTGAAACATAACCCCATTTTTAAAAAAGGAAAAAAGGAAGAGCCAGGGAACTACAGACAAGTCAGGCTCACCTTTGTGCCTGGCATCAAAACAAGCGTGGCCAGGAGGTTGAGGGAGGTGATACTGCCTCTCTACTCTGCTCTGGTGAGACCCCACCTGCAGTACTGTGCTCAGCTCTGCTGCCCCCAACAGAAGAAGGATAAGGACCTGTTGGAGCAATTCCAGAGGAGGGCCATGAAGATGATCAGAGGACCAGAGCACCTCTTTAGTGAAGACAGGCTGAGCGATCTGGAGTTGTTCATCCTAAAGAAAACAAGGCTCTAGGGAGACCTTAGAGCACCTTTTCAGTACCTATAAGTGGCCTACAAGAAATCTGGAGAGGGACTTTTTACAAAGGCATGTAGCAGCAGGACAAGGGAATGGCTTTAAACTGAAAGAGCATAGATTTAGATTAGATATTGAGAAAAAATTTGTCAATATGGGAGTGGTGAGATGCTGGAGCAGGTGAAATTGTGGCTGCCCCATCCTTTGCGGTGTTCAAGTCCAGGTTGTATGAGATTTTGAGCAGCCTGGTCCAAGGGAAGGTGTCTGTGTTCGTGGCAAGAAGGTTGGAACTAGATGAGCTTTACGGTCTCTTCCACTCTAATCATTCTATGATTCTATGATTCTGTTATAATTTGACTCATTTCTTTCCATCCTTTTGGGGCATACCTGAAACTGAACTTTAGGCTGTTTAATAGGGAAGCTGGCAGATCAGAGGGTTGACTCGCATCACAGTATTTTCCAGGACTAATCTTTAAAGAAGTATAAACTGTTAGCCATTTTGTGTTTCTCTGAGCCATGAATCAGTTGAAGCTCAGGTGGTAGATTGCATCCCTACCCAGTCCCTATATTCTTTTTTTGCTATTGTCTGCTGCCCAAGCAATTTCATGTAGGATAAGAGACCATCTGGGGTTCCCATGGTTGCCTGTTTGAGAAGACTATCTCCCCTGGCAATAAAAGGAATTGGCCTTGCTGAACAGCCCCTGTCCTACAGAAAAGTAGGTGTGAGAAGGTAGGGACATCTCTGACACAGTTTTTGTTCAGGTGTACTTCTGGGAAGTTACTTTTATGACAAAACCTGTATTGTTTCTAAACACACCGAAAGGTTTCCCTCAGTTCTTAAATTTTCTTATCCTCAGGAGAAATCATAGCATTAAGACCCTTGCATTTAATAAGAAGGTAAGAAAGGATAGCATTTTGTCACTGACTTGTCACTGTGTACTCATTCAGTTAGCCCAACTGTTAAAGGCAATTTAGCAAAGCACCTTAACATATCATATATATAGCTGGGGGGTATGAAATGGTACAATAGCTTTTCCTTTGCTCCCATGGGGAAGGAACAAGGCAGTCTGGCCCTGATCCTCCCATTTTGTCCCTAAATGCCTACAGAGCTGTATTTTAGAGCAATCTGTTATGTCAGGTCACTTGGAGATAGTGCAATTGAAATAGCATGTCCACATCCACACATGTATACACATACGCTAAACATTTGAAATGTGGGTGCCCCTTACAGTAAGTAATCTTGTGAAAAACCAGCATTGCAGACAGGACCCATCACATCCTCTGATTCAGGAAGGCTTTGCAAACTGCCTTATACAGATAAACACGACAAATGCATCCTTAACAGTTCCTCATCTATGTACCATATTATTCTGAACATAGTAGAGTACTCTTGTTATTCTTGGGCATTCCCACAGATGCAAGGACTGAGATGTAAGGCCTGCAGCTTATAAATACATTCTTTCGTACCTTATCACCTCTTTTTTTATTTACATGGAAAAAGAATACAAGTAAAAAGTCTGTTTTCCTCAGGCAGCCAGGCTACTTGGACAGGAGCATTGTTGTGGAATTGCATAAATGTAATTCTTTCTTTCTTAACATTTTTAAGTTCAGCATAGGCTTTCTTCCATAGTATAGGCTTTGCGATAATAGCTCTGATTCAGGAGGGGAAAAATGTCATATTGGAAAAATGTGTAGACAGATCAGTCAGATAACAAATAATTGAGTAGAAAGTGAATTGAGAGTGACAGCAGCAGCCCACTGAAGATAACAAACAAAAAAAGACAGGAAGCCAGTGAGACATGACAAAGAGAGTAAATGAAATTAATCTTCTTCCTGCTGACAACAAATTTTAGGCCAGCCACAGTCACCCAACTTTACATTACCCACAATTATATTCTGGCTAAGTACATTTCCAAATGAACAGGAACTTGCTGTATGCTTTGATTGACTAGATTGGTGATATGCAGGAATAAAAAGTTATTTTTTTCAGATGGGCTTGTAGATGTATTTTCTATAAAGCATTAGGCTCTTGTCATACATTGTATTTTACTATCAGATATCATTGACATCAGAAATAAAAAACATTCGTTGAAAAGTCATGGAGCAGTCACAGACTATCAAAGCAAGAATACCAGCGCACACACTTTGAATGGCAAAGATTTCCTTTCTCCGCCATTAAAGATTTTGGCTTAATGTAAGATAAGCATCTGAGCTACAACTGCACTACATTTCCCTCAAGAGATTTCTGTGAGTGGTCACTTTTGCAGAGTAGTAAGAAAACACAAATCAGAACTAAATGTCTGTTTTAAGTAAGTCATGATCTTCTATTTCTTTACACTGTCATGATCATAACTGATAAAGAGAATCAGACAGTCCAGAAGCATAGCACAGGATGAAAGGTCTGCCTCTAAATTAAACATGCACTGACTGAATCTAAACTATGAATAACTGGAAATAATCCCACTTGCTCTGACAGGAATAATTGCTTTTACTGGTGCTCTTCCTCTGCTGAGTTTGCCTCATGTTTCCCTATCAGTCATTCGTAACACAAAATTATTTCCAAAGAAATAATGTAAAGAGTGCAGTATTTACTACTATTATATATACTGCTCATCTTTATAAATGAAAATGTTGAATATCAAAGAGAAATTCTTCAAAATGAGATCTGCCAGGCATAATATATCAAGCTCACTTTTTCTCTTTATATGTAGATTTAAATGTTGAGCCAATTTATGAATAGTCTTAACTCAAAGAAGAATCTGTCCCATTCTATCTGGTCAGCACAGCCATCTCTAGTTAGTAATCTAATGAAAAAAAAGAGTCTCATATACCAGTTTTGAACTCCTAGTTACTTTCCGCATTTTTTTGCTTTTGGAGAGTTTTTTCTTTTTATTTTGTTTTATTAATTCTTTGACTAATGTATAGCTATTAACCACTTTTCTTCATACAGAAAAAAAATGACCATCTGTTAGAACTGTGCTTTTTAAAGTGCTGTTGCTATCATATAAAAAGTTTATAAAAACTAGCTGTTTAATATGAGAGATACAGCAGCCTGAAGTCTTACCGAACACTCCTTTGTGCATGCTCACAAGTGAAAACGGACATCCACTTGCATTGAAGAAATAAAGAATCGTTTATTGCAGATGTGAATGGATGCGTTTATGAAAAGGTTGGACAAATATCTATCAGGATTGCCATAGGTAGATCAAACCTTGAGACAGGCAGATGGACTAGATAACCTTTTAAAGTACTTTCTTATCATTATTTTATGATTTTGCAAGATATAAGAGCATTGTAGAAACACAGGTTTCACATCATAAGACAGCATCATCTCTATCAATTGGACCACTACACCTGAATTATTTAATTCATTCATTCAATGGTGGAGCTGTTGCCAGAAATACATTGACTGCAAATTCTGCAAAAAGCTATGAAATCTCTGAGGCAAACTGACATCTGAAAAGCACTATGTTTCATCTCTCTTAACATTAAAATAAGTGGAACTCTTCGAGCTGTTTGAACTGTATAATCTGTATGAGCACTTATGATTACAGAGTAAAGATTTAGAAATTAAGTAGATATATATACGGTAATTAAAAAAAAGGTTTAGATATAAAAATAATTGTAATGTTCCAAAAAATACCAGGCAATAGAAAAATCTCCAGAAAAGTGTGAATGTCCTGTCACATGTATCAATTCTAAATCTAGATAAAAGTCTAAAAAAAGAAGTGTTTTAAAAACAATTGCTTTCTAGATAGCGACAGAAAGTAATAATGTTCTAAAACATCACTTTTCTTGTCCCGTGACTGTTCCTCTTAGAGATTAGAATGCAAAGCATCCAACAACACAATCCCCAATCTGACTAGGAAATCTAAAGCATATGTTGGAGACCACAGGTCAGGTTCAGAGCTGGCATACCTACTCACATGATGGTGTGTAATTGACCAAACCCTCATCCAAATTGTAAGACTTGTGCTGCAGCCAAAGCATTGTAGCACAATGATTATGTGTAATAGACATTATATAGGTTACAAAATGGGTTGAGAAATTTGTCTTTCTAGACAAGATGCGGGAAAGTTGGAAGAAAATGACAGATGTTTAATTTTTTCTTGTTTTGGTAGAGAAGTATGTAACAACTTCAAAGGAACAGCATGTTTTAAAACAAAGCCACACTAAACTAACTTTCTGGAACTAGGGCAAATAATTCAGTTCACTATTAACACCAGATATCTGAAATGACTGTAAATGAGTAATGCCTTTTTATACTAGCTGAAAAGCGAAGTACTGTGTATCTCCTAATTATTCAACAGATTTTTCAGCAAAGATTTCCCATTTGAGGCTAAGACATCCCTCAAGACTTTCTTAAACTCTTAATGGGGTAAAAAAGGCTGAAACGGTCTAGAAATTATCTATAAAAAGAAGAATGGAATATTTCAAAAAAATATGGGGAAGCCTTTAAAAATGTGTGGAACACCTGACATAGTTATAGGTAGCATCCAGCATACAGGTACCATGAGAAACTCCCCAGATCAACTGAGTTTGAGATATATTTTTTATTCCATGTTCAAGCAATGCTGAATGTTGGGTGAGAATGTTGTTTGTCCATAACTGCACAATAACGTGTCATAATATTCCAATATAAAAATGAAAGTCTGGTTTAATTTATGGGTTCAGTCTGCATATGAAAAATGCCTAACTCATTGCCTTCAGATTCCTTGTCTTATATGAGGGCTGATTTCACTTGAAGGCCCTGAGACTAAAATCTCAGTTTATGGCTTAGAGGGGCGAAAGGGAAATGAGGCGTTACCTCTTGCCTCACAGCCTTACTCTAGAGCCTGAACATCCCTGGAAAGCCAATTGCAATTTGCTGTTTGCACTGGCAATCTCTTGTAGGGTTTCTGTTTAGCTTTTCTGTGGAATGGTTCAGTCTCACGAATAAAATATTGCAAACTAAGACCATTTCATGTTGCAAATAGGTGTAGCTCTATCTAAGTCAATGTTCAGTGATTACAAAAGGATTACACCAAATTGTTTTTCTTTTAGCTAGGCATAGTTTGTACCACATTTGCACGTTTTTTCACACAAATGCACACTTCTACTATCCACACAGCAGCTATGGTGTACCCTAATACAGATGAGTGGGGGAAGGAGCTATGCTAGCATAAGCTAACTTCCTTCTCTGGTGAATATTTGTGCAAAAACATCACTGTAGAGATTTGAAGCTCCGTCAAGCTCTTCCACATTTGTTGCTCAGGATTATTAGTGCCAGCCAAACTTTGGTAAGTTTAACATTTCATTTCATCCTGAATACAGAGAGTCTTTGCAAAGTCTTATCTGAATTAAGAATAAGAATTATTCTGCAAATATTGAGCTAGAAATTCTGTCCTGTAACTCCATCTATCACCTGATTTTCTTTTCAGACTAGGCCATAACCAAGCATGTCAATAAATGGATAAAAATAGGAGGAGGGAGAGAGGGAAAAGGTTCATGGTAAGAAGATATTAAACATAGTTTTCATATTTAAAAACTTCTATATGTTGACAGTTCAATGTTTGGTCAAAGACTCAAATAATTTGCTATTTTTTTATCAGTATCCTGTTTTCTTAGGTCTATAAAATAATATGAGGAAAAGTTTAATCTTGTAGTAGTAACTTTCATTACATTACACTTGAATAATTTGATAAATGAAGACAATTGTCATTAGTGTAATTATCAACTAAGGAAAAATGTCTTCTAGGTAGAGTGTGATGATTTCTGTGAGCAAAGCTGTTAGGAAATGTCTCAAACGCATTTTTTTTTCACTGAAAATTTGATTTTATTTACAAGTTAGTTGAAAGCCAGATGAATTTAAAGATAACCAGAGAACTTTTAGGAGGTTTCTATATTGTGTTTCTGGTGAATTTATATTAAATATTGAAACCTCATCATATTCTCTTGGTAGTGTAATAATAATGAAGTTAGGGGAAGACATATAGCATTTCCTTTCTTGGCTTTCCTCACATGTAAGATATACCTCACCAGCACAAATGTCTCTGAAAATCTGTAGATGTAAAAGGCCTTTCAGATAGAGATTCCAAACTGCCTACTTCAGACTAGAGTCCACAGGAAGCTATTTCATAAGTCTAAAATATCCATCTTGGTTGTACTGTCTTCCAGTCCTGGGTTTTCTTCCAGTACAAATGCAAATGATGTCTTATCAGCACTAGTAAGGCCAAATAACCCTGTGACGTTGGTGTCGAGGGCTCTGCCATCACTGAAAACCTCCCCAGCTGGGTCCCCCCCATTGAATGATGCAGCCAAGATAAATGCTTTTGTTGATGGTGGCAACTACAGCTCACCTTCTTCCAGTTCACTGGTTCCCAAAATTGCTTCTGTTGAAGATTCAAATGCCATCCTAGCTGTCCAGATTATAGCCCTGTGAGGTGAAAAAAAGACTCTGATTTGAGAACTTTGTTCCTACTTAGCATGCAGGAGTCCTACTCACTGCTGTTGTTTTTTTCTGAGAGAAATTACTGCCTTCTTGGCAGCCAGATGAGCTCTGGCAGGCTGTGTCTGCAGGGGAAGCCTTGCTTACAGAAAATCCTGCCCTAGACTGCCTGCCATAGCTGTGGAGGGTCCAAGGCAGCCTAAGCCCCTCACTTGGTAGCCAGGATTAGCTACAGTGAGCACACAAGAAGACTGCATAAATATGTTTTAGTACTTGGGATAACAAAGGCAGCTACAGATGAGATAAATAAGCTGTGAGCAGAGCCCAGATGTAAACTTTTTTCAATTCTAAACATCTCTGCCAAGTATTCTAGCTTGACCACCCCAAAGCTGTCTGAAGCAAATGGAGCTCATTTCTCTTCCTTATTTCTGTTTTTTTTTAATTTTTTTTTTTATTTTTTTTTTTATTTTTTTTTAAACAGCACATGGCAAAGCTGTTCATAGGCTCCATTTAGACTAATGTATGCTGTACTGTAAATAATCATGAACTTAACTTTCAGACCGACCATTCCGCAACCCTCACATATTTTTTATGCAACATATGATAAAGTGGTACTCAGAAAAAGTTCATATGTTTCTGTTGTTTTAACATCTAATTTTTGGGATGATTTGTGTCAGGTGGATGAGCAGCCTGCCAAAACCCAGGAAGCCAAGGACCATGAGGCCTTGTGAGCTTTTCCTATTTGTGCTTTATTGCAGAGTAAATATCTCTGCTAGAAAGTGCAGATTGTGATATCGCCTTAAGGATCTAGTGTATCAACTACATTGTATTATAGTTTTCAAGTTCTGACATAATGCGTTTTGCTGATTTATTACTTTGAAGTGTGGAGACATAACATGACAGCTATGTATATAAAATGACAATAAGTTGATCTACATTTTCTGTTTCTCTGTGCCTTTGGAACTTGAACAGGGCTCACTCATTCTGTTATTTCTCCATTTGTCATTATTGTAGAAAATGTTAAGATGCTAGCACTTCAGGAAAATTGCAAGTGTCTGCATGATTAAAATGATCTTCTATACTTGCATTTAAACAATTTTATTTGAATATGACAATGTCACGAGCTGCAAATACATTTATTCTTTTGAAATAAGAAAGGTAATTTTCCAAAACCGGTGAGATTTCACAGAAGAAAATTAATTCTAAAGGATTTTCTATTTATAGTCTTTTGGAAATAATGATAAATTTAATTCTCTACAGGTTTCCATTATTTCATCACAGAAATTATAAAAATAAAACCAAAATCTATTTAATGATAACTGGTCAAAGAAAGATCAAATAAATGATTTGATAAGACTTGGATGACAGTTTACAGCATCTGCTATACTGGGAGAGAGAAGGAAGATATCCTGCATAGCCTTGAACTTTTGTTGTATCATGCTAGAAAACACTATTTATGCTACACTGAATGATGCTAATAAAAGGGTAAAGTTTGCTTAATCCTTTCTTTACTCTTCCCTACACAGACCAACCTGCAAAGCAGAAAGAAGCAAACCATTTTCATTTGCCCCTCACTGCTTTTATTTTCAAATCACAGTATAAATGATTAGCAGTCCCTGCCTTTTCTTGATGAATTCTAGTGTGCGCTTTGGAGATACATTGTAACTTGTGGTAGACACATTGATTGTGTCTAAATGGTGGGACGCGTTTTCCCATGAGAAGTCCAGGGCTCTGGCCCTCCTATTACCCAATGCAGAGACAATCTAATCCCTCTGGCTCCTATAAGCAGGTCTCTTCCCCTAGAGACCAGCACATTACTGAGAGTAGGAAGAAAGGTGAATCCCAATGTCTTGTCTCACTGTGAGGACAGGAAGAAGCTGACTGTGACCCAGGATGTGAGAAGTGCTTCTTTGTCCCAGAATGAAAATCTAGCTGCTGAACACACTTCTGTATGATAGTGCTCTGAACTCAGTAACTGCATGACTCCTTCATAGTCAAGTCAATTTCATGTCTGTTCAGGTAATTTTATGATATTATGAAATGTATACAATTTAAAACAAACCATAAAAAATGTGCAAAAAAGGTAAAAGATGCAAACCTTATATTCTTTGACATCAAGAAGAATAAATATTTTAGTCTCAGTATCCATATTCTGAATAACTGCTATAACAGAATGAAGAAGAAAAAAAAAAAAAGCTAATTAAGTTAGACATGTTTTAGTTTCTACATTCACTTGGCTCTGAAATCAGGGGAAATGTTACTGCTGGGCTTTCTCCTGTAGAAAGAAACCTGTCTCTCAGTAATCCGCAGTGAGACAGCCTGATTAAAATGGAAGCAATTAACAAAAATTTCTTTGGCTGTTTGAATGCAAAATATGAAAGTACGCACTTTGTAAGTCAGTAAGAGATTTACACACATATATACACTACTTTATACCAAACAGTAGTAGCCAAAACTTTAACTGTTGCAGATCAGTGTAGTTCCAATTATTTTAGTGATGTGATACTAAATGTTATAGATGGAAGGCATTTTCTTTGTGGACAATTTCTAGAGATGATTGTGTTTGCTAGAAGCGGAAGCTGTGAGTTCCCTTACATTGAAAAGAAAATGCCCACTTAAGGAAGGATGCCATGCTTTCTGAGATAAATCCTGTAGGACGCATAGAGCATTGCCTCAGCTTTGCTTCCTACCATGATATTGAGGAGCTGGATTTAGTGAATATTTTGGGCCATGCTTGCAGACCTTCTTCAAGAGAATTATGACAGTTTTTGTTGTTTTGGAGAAGAGCTGGACCCTGCAGCCCAGGTTATGATGTGTGCCTGGTTACGCTCAGAGTTCAGATGACCGTTGGTAGCCTCAAGAGAATACTAAGAAGCTGTATCTGTTGGATCTCTCCATCCTGTCTCAAAAATACTATACTTGTTTTGTCCTTAATTTTCTGGTCAATACACATACATTGAAGATTAGAAAAGAACATTGCTCATCTCAAAGAGCTATGACTGCCATAGAGCTTTTGGATTTACGCTGTAAGGCACCGAGGAACCTAACCATACTCCGTCAAGCAGTGCAAACGCACAGGAGGGAAGAGCAGAGGTGCAATTAACTAGATTTAAGTATTTTTAAAATATTCATTTACATTATGAAATAAAGTGGCAGTACATCAATAAATGTAAAAGTTTTACCAGCACAAACATCAGTTATTTTTGTCATTGTAAATAACATAATCACATAAGCAAAAATCTCGCTATAGTTGTAGCTGTATCTGCAGCTGCTGACATACAGTTATATACTGGTTTTCAGAAAGTGGAACAAAACTGCAAAAGATTCTCCCTGAACATTTCTGTACACTGAAGTCATACTTCAAGACATCTTTGTACGAAGTTCTGCAGCATACATAAAGTTGTGTAATATATATATAAAGTTATATTATGTATATAAAATATCAAAATGTTATTTATGTACAAATATTGAAAAAAAATATGGAGTTAAAACTCTAAGATACTAAAATATAACTTGCCATAGCATTATATATTTTATTTATCTTTATTTCTATATTTTTATTATATATTTTTCTTAAATGACAGGTTGTTTTATAAGCAGTTATAATGAAGGACCTTAGAATAAGAAGCGAAATAAGTAAATATTTTATTTATCTATTGAGGCACTTATATGTGATTTCTTTTTTCTGACAAGTTTATGAGAAGAAGAATAATGGCAAGTATAAAAAATTTTTTTGACAAAATGACTAAGATTTATTTCTTGAAGCTGTATTTATTTAACTTTGTAGTAGCAACAGGTGGTGTAAATTATGATTATTATTTTTTCCTTGAATTAAATGATTAGGAGTAGATTTTCATTCTGAAGTACTTACAGAAGTTGTCTCTTTCAAAGACAAAACACAGGAAGGTTTGTAAATAGAAATAACATGTTATATAACAGTACTTATTATAATTGAAGGAAAAAAGCCACCCAAAACTTTGGTTACACAAGTCCTTCTTCAGGTCATTTTTCTGAGCTTGAAGCATGAATTGTGCTTGAAACCTTGTCAAAATTTTTCATCTGTACTTGTTGATCTAATGAAGTATAACATTTGGTCTACTTACAAACTTTGCCCTAAATATGTCCTAGCTGCAGCAAAATATTGCTCACACATGGCTTTTACAAATACATGAAAAAATGGTTTTGTAAACATTGAGACCCATCACTCTTTCTTATGAGAAAACGTGTGGAACTGGGTGTAATTTTCTGATAGACTTTTCTTTCAGATGTTACGAGATGTTTTCCATGTGGTGAATATTTCTTCCAAAGCTACAGCGATATTTAGTCACCTATAAATTGACAAGGAAGAAAGCCACCCACACCCACATCCTATCACAATTTACATTTATCAAAGCTTATATTGCTATAATTTTATCGTCCCATATAAATGCGATCGAAAGATTGCACTGACAGAAAACTTGTATTACCTTGCATTCTTTTTATATTTTAAGAACAAATAGTATATTATACTTCTTTTCTATTGTGAACACATCAAGGGAAGAAGAAGAATGTATTTTAATCCAGTCAGTCCTCAGCCAGTTTAACAGATGGATTCCAGGAACAAGTTTCTTGCTTTTTTTTGGAAGCTCAGAGACTCCGGTAGTTTTTGTGCCACATGTGTAGTTTAGTAATTGGTTTTGACAATTTTTTTTTTTTTTTTTTTCACCCAAAGTGGCAAATGCTTTTTGACTAAAACTAGCGCGATTTCAAAGTTATTTTTTGGGAACGAAAAAAAAAATTCTGTACTTTTCGCTAATTTGAAAGAGTTATTTGCTTTCAGATGCACTTAAAATGTTCTTAAAAGCAATTAAAAAAAAATTTTACTCAGTCATTTATCCATTTTAATTCACTGAAACTTAGACCGAAAAAGAGACTCCAAATATTTTCTTATTCCTTTTCAGAATTTTTAGGCTTTTGATAAATCAAAAAAAATCTGTTTCAAGTGACTGTGTCCAGAAACTCATACAGACAAAATATTCAGTCCCAGAATTAATTCTGAATGTGATAAGAAAATATACTTCCTTTTCTACAAGAGATGATTCCTCTGAACTGAATTTGGCTGGGTTGACTCTCTTGGGAGAGTGTAATGTCACTACCGCCATAGACCGGTTCTATTCATTGCCATTCTATCCTTTTTTAGAATTATAAGACACTGGAAAGTAAACCAAAGCCATCAGACTACAAATAATATTGTCTGTCACTTTTCAGATGCTAATTTTATTTTTCCACATCTTTCTAGAAATGTTCAGACCTTGTTGTTCATATATAAAAAAGGGAATAGCTTACTCTCCCTAGTACTATCTACACAGATGTTCTCATAGTTTTCCCAGTCAAATATTTCAGGAACATGTGGCAAGAAAGTAGGAGCATAAATGAACATTGAAATAAATGGAGGATGATCAGCGTGCAGAACAGGGTTAATTTATTTTACAACTACCAACCAATACCAAAATACTTTGTAGAACTAGAGCAACAAACAAAATTGAAATACTTCATTTGTGGTAAGAGAAATATGCAAGTTAAAGTTGCTTGAAGTTTGCCTGAAGACATCAAGCAAGCCAGAGAATTTCAGTGTAGATTGTCCTCGCTGCTACTCCCTTTATGCTTTCTTTCTCATTAGAATTCAGTCAGAACTTCTCTGTTCATCTAGCTGGTGGCAAGGTAGACAAACAGCTGAACTTGATTAAGCAGTGTGCCCTTCTTGCAAAGAAGGTGGCCAGTTGCATATTGGCCTGCACTAACAGGAATGTAGCCAGCAGAACATACCAGACTATCAAATACCATTTATATCTAAGTCATATTTACTGCTCTTTTTCCAAAATGGGCAAGTGGTTATATCCAGAGTGAGAAATATGAATGAGAAGCTAGTTGAGGAAGTAAATGCAAATGTGAATGCAGATTACATAGACAAGCAGGCACTGTGGTTTATTTTCAGTTTGGAGGGTTTTATGGGTTTGTTCTGCTATTTATTTGTGTTTGGTTGTTTTTTTTTCCAAGGGGGATCGAAAACATCCCCTTCTCCAACTTAATTTAAAGACTCTGTCTGAGCATTCATTTCTAATTAAGGTAATATATTTTTAAAATCTCATTTGATTGCAAAATAAGAAAATGTTAGAATAATTTAGTTTCCAACTTTTCATGGCAGGAAGTCTGTTTTTTTTGTTTGTTTGTTTGTTTGGTTTTTTTTTTTTTTTTTTTTTTGGTTTTGTTTTGTTTTGTTTTGTTTTTTTCCTAACATAAAATAGCATCAAAGTAAAAGAAAAATCAATTCATGGTAAACAGTAATGGAGACATATTTAATTCAATGTTTAAGCATAAAAATATGATATTTAAAATACTACCTTACAGTGAGCTGAGACTGATGAAGCAGCTAGATTTTCAAGAGTACCTTCATAGACAAGTTATAGCAGAAGGATTGTAGCCATGTTGGCTTGAATCTCCCACTAAGCATATCCTTCATGAAAAGATAACATCTTTCATTATACCAACAGATATTTCTTCAAAAATATACAAGTTTTTAGATCAGAAAGCCTTCAGAAATCATGAAAGGACTCTAGAGACTAAAAACTTCTCTGATGTCTTCAGCTGTATTGACTAAAATCATTCCTTATTTTGTGCTGCAAAAATTATAAAAATTGCTAATCTAGTTATCATGATCAATCAACAGCCTAAACTAAAGCATGGCCCACTAAGCTTAGACAGAACTTAAAGCAGGTCTTTGCTCAAGTTATTGCATTTCAACTTTCAGAATCAGGATTTGGTAACAAATCTGTTTTGCTGACATATATTTTTTTTTAATTTTATTCTTCCTCCCTTACCAATGCAAGCGTCTTTTCTCTCCTTGGCAAGATTATTGATCAAAATTTGTAGATGTTCCTCACACTTTTCTAATGTGTTTTTAGGAAGGGCTGACTATTTTTCTTCCCTTTGGGAAGTATGTTTTCTCATAGTAACCTGTGGTGAAGAGTAGCACAAAAATCAAGGGTAAACATCCTCTGTCTCTTGCCCTTCTGAGTCTAGTCACTGAGCTGAGCAGGTGTACCATCTATAACTACCATTGCTTCCAATCAGTTTACAATGTTTATCACTTTACACTATAGGAGATCCAACAGGCCAGGTCTCCCAGTTTATGTCTGAATGCTTTCACAGTAGTTCAGTGCTATTCCCTAAATTAGAAATTCCAAAGCTAAATTTTGGTTAACCTAAGCTAACTTAAGATTTGAAGCAGCCTTAAAAAGCTGCATGTCCTATTAGAAAGGATGTAGCCAGTTCAGAACCATCTTTTATTTTCATACAATCACTGAAAACATATAAATGAATGAATGAATGAATGAATGCATGAATGAATGAATGAATGGCTTTAAGTGTTCTTCACAAGCACACCATTGCCTAAGGTGGTCATTAAGAACAGGAAAACGAGAACAAGTTTTCATAGATTTTCCAGTCTGAATAGGCTGCTGGCAATGAGAAACGGGATAAGAAGGATTGCTTAGCTGAAGACAAAGGAAATGAAATACTATGTCCAGAAAGGCATCATGAGGTTATGCAAATGGACATTTAGGAATAGTACAGCGTAAAACTAGCAGATGTTTTTCATCCTATAAACACATCAGCATACATACATACATGCAACTACGTAGCACCTTGCTTCCCCTGATGAGGTGCCAGAATCACCTGCATTCTTATGCCTACCACATTAAGCATGGCTACAGAGAAGCACAATAACAATGTTTTTGTAAGTGCTGATACATGTCGAAATGCACAAGTTTTAGTACCATTGCTCATCATTTTCCTATTCAATAAAATAAAAAATTTGTGATACATTTATAGATCTAGCAAATAAACCAAATAATAATGGAACAAATTGTCCTTCCCCCCCATCATCTAGAAAACTAGTATGTAAGTAATTATATCTGAGAAAGGCAACTTAAGTCTTAAACAGAATGTTATTCAATGAAAGCATATGATAAAGCTAGTATATGGTGAAATAGTAGTCGCTGAAAGGTCCAAAATATATATATGAAAAAAAGAAGAGTGCAAAGGTTACAGGAATCTTAATGAGGTGAGAGTCTGTGCAGAACTAGGAGTCAGCAGCACAGCCATAGAAGAAACTATCCCCCACTTTGTTTAGAACTGAGAATGAAAAAGCAACTACAATTGCCTTTGAAAGCTGCATGCAAATTATTTATATATGAGACAGGAAATATATGAGACACAAAGGAGTTGTAGGATTCTTTTTTTTTATACACATATTCAAGAATGCAATATTCATAATAGAACTAGATAACTGAATTATTAAGAGATTTTGCGTCTACCCTAACGTAGGAAATGCAGATTGCCAGTTACTAAGTTTGAACAAACTAACTTTGAGATAGGAAGACTACAGATCTTTTGAAATGAAAGTGAAATAAATGTTAAGGAGTGAAAAAAACAAACAAGCCAATCAAACCAAAACCAAAACAGGACCTCCCTACACTTCCAACAATGTGGTCAACATTTCCACATAATAATTATATAAAAAAGGAAAAAAAAATAAAAGAAAAAAGCTTACAGTAGTATAATGCAACTGAGGTTGGAAATAAGACAAATAATAGAATATGATTAATTTAGAATCATAGAATCGTAAAAAAGGGTTGGAAAGGACCTCAAGATCACCAAGTTCCAACCCCCCCTGCCATGGGCAGGGACACCT
>JARCZZ010032113.1:8064-18322 GCA_030323915.1 Brotogeris chrysoptera | reverse complement strand
TTGTATCCTCTTCCCTTGTATTTGCCTTGTCATTATTATTATTGGTGGTAGCAGTAGTGATTTGTGTTATACTTCAGATACTGGACTGTTCTTATCTCAACCCGTGGGAGTTACATTCTTTCAGTTCTTCTCCCCATTTCCCCCCCCCATCGGAGTGGGGGGGGGGGAAGAGAGAGGGAGAAGTTTGATTTACGACTTAAACCACGACAGATTGCCACTGAATTATACCTGAATATGGCCCTTTAGCTCCTCCAGGGCCTTTCAAAAATTCCAGCTTCTGAACTAGTTCAAAAATGTTCTTTGAAATAGAAATATATGCTAGCAGATTTGTTAATCTACCTGGAAGGGACTAAACAGATGCTTTAGGCCACACAGCTGCAGCTCCAGATTCCATTCTCTGGGTCTGAGCAGGGTGAGCCAGAGTTGAATGTGAGTGGGGAGTGATGGCTGGAATACAGTACAGCTCTTACAGCTGGAGTGCTGCATCCTGCAGCAGCAGCATCTCCCCCAGCCACAGAGCAGGGAGAGCAGACCAGGGAAACTTGTAAGGCAGGTGAAACCCAGTCTGGGTTCCATGTGTTCCATACACCACATTTAGACAGTTAACAAACATTCCCTACTTACAGCCAATTACCATCATCACTGAGCATATCCTTCATTATTTTAAAACAGCAGAAATAGAGAAATCCTTTTTCATGCAAATTTTTCCTCCAGACCAACAGTCTATGCTGTTAACAGGAGACAGATGCCAGGATTTCCTGCCTGACAATGAGACTTTTCAAGGTTCATTTGAAAAGTCAGCCCTCAAGACTAAATTTTCCAGTTCAGATGTACGAACAGGTTACTGTGCAGAGCAACTTCTCATAAAGCAGCTGGATTTCTACATTTACACATGCACTGGGTCTATAACTAATGCAAGGTAATTCCAGCTAATTTAGAACTTCTTTCATTAAGCTGATACATGGTAGCAAATTAAAACTTAAACTATCTGCATGTCCGAGGTGGAAGAAGTTACAGAGAATGAAAAGATGCAGAGAAGCATTTAGTTAGTTTCCTAAAGTGATAACACTTTTTTCAGCTTTAACTGATTTCCTAATTTCAGTCCATTTCCGTTGCAGGTAGGCACTTCACTTGTGCATCTAGCCATCTGTTTGTCCCCCTAGTTGCATGAGGACCTGTGAACACCTGGCTCAGAAGGAACAGTTTGATCAAGCACCATAGCAGGCTATGTACAGGATGACTGCTGAACAATAAAATGATGCAAAAAAAAATCACATCCTCCTTGTGAGAGTGTGTTCTTAAACTGAATATATGGCAGTGTAGGTACAAAGCAAGGTTCTGAAGACATCTCTGGGAAGGTAAGAGGAAGATGTAAAGGCTTTACAATTCCAAAACACCTCGTCAGTGCATGTATGTTTTCTGCCTTACTGGTAGGTAGCAGTAATAGAGCTGCTTCAGGATGAGCTCCAGGACAGACCAAATTACCTCACCTGGCACCACGGCTTTTCCAGCTCAATATTTAAGAACATAATTGCATCAAAACTGCTCTGTGTCTGAGCTCCTGTAGAGAGAAAGAAAAAGCAGAAAATAAAGGGGGAAACCACCTAATAGGAAGAATTAAAATGAGAAAAAAGTAAAGAAAGAGCTGCCAGCTAGGGATATTAGGTTGAGTTTGAGAAAAGATTGTATCTGATCAAAAGCTTATAATACTAAGGCCTGTACTGGAAATGTAACAAGAGTCAGAGGCTTACCCTGACTATTTTGCATACACAGTTGCATACCTTTCGTTAGAACAGATGAATTGATGGTCTATATACATGTCTTCTGAGAGATACAGGGAAATCTCTTGTATACAGTTTAATTACAAATGAAGCTTTGCTGATGCTATTTAACAGTAAACAGCTATCACATCAAATAAAATTCACTTCATTGTATAGCTTACGTGAAATAAAGGACCTTTGGATGATTGTTTTCATGTACTCTTTGTTAATATTAGGTAGTGACCAAAATACCTCTTCAAGGAGAGCACATAATTTCTCAGAGGGAGGCGTCCTGCTGAAGGCCATGTTGGCAACACTGATACTTAAATGCTGGAGTTCAGCCCCAGTTCTTGTGGTCATCCTCCAGGTGAAGCTCATTTATCATCTCCATGCAACTCCACAAAGGTGAAGACCTGGAAGAACAGTCTGGAAATATTTCAGTGGGGGATGAATACGTAACAGGAGAATTACCACCAACACACAATATTATATATACCTGTCCTGGGTTCAACAGTAGCAGTTCATTTTTTCTCCTTCTTGGTAGCTGGTGCAGTGCTGTGGTTTTGACTTTCGGCCTGGGAACAGCGCTGATAGCACCAATGTTTATAGTTACGGCTTAGAATACTTTGGTCTGACCAAGGACTTTCTGAGTCTCATGCTCTGCCAGGAAGGAGGGGAAGCCAGGAGGAAGCAGAGACAGGACACCTGACCCAAACTGACCAAAGAGGTTATTCCATACCACTGCACGTCATGCCCAGGATGTAAAAAACTGGGGGCAGGAACCCAGAAGAGTTCAGTTCACGGCTCAGTCTTCTGGTGGTGAGCAGTTGTATCTTCTTCCCTTGTATTTCCCTGGTCATTATTATTATTGGTGGTAGCAAGAGTGGTTTGTGTTATACCTTAGTTACTGGACTGTTCTTATCTCAACCTGTGGGAGTTACATTCTTTCGATTTTTCTCCCCATTCTTCCCCCCCCCATCAGAGTGGGGGGGAAGAAAGAGTGGGGAGTGAGTGAGCGAGCTGTGTGATTTACAGCTTAAACCACAACAATACCAAAGTTGGGAAGAGAGCACTTGTCACTACAATTGATACCCATGGGGTTGGAGTCAAGGTGAACAAGAATTTATCAGAGTTGGCTGGTTAAGAGGTAGCTCTAGGATAACAGTCTTGTGAAATACATAATAATAAAGCATGTAAATAAGCTATTTCTAATGGAAAAAATAAGTTCCCCAGCACATTATGAGATGATTACCCAAATTGTCTCCAATATCCCCCTTGAATGTGATCACCAAAGGCACTCAAAAGAGCCAGTTGTGAAGCTGACAATGGGTGTTTGTATTGTCGTCTTTGCATAAAACTTTCCAGGAATTAAGTCCTTGACATCAAGAATTATTTTCTCCTCACAATGGAGTAAAACACAGAAAGAAAGTGTACCACACAGCTGTTTATATATAAAATACAATGCAAATATGCTTGACCACTCCTTAAAAGTTTCCAGGAACACTGTCTAGGAAAACAATTTGTCACATCCGAATATTCCATCACTGAGGCTAAAGAAAATTGTTTGGACATTAAAAATCTCTGTATTTCACTTGAAGTTATTCTCAAAGTTATCTAAAACAATTTTTAAAACATTTTGACTGACTTAAGATTAGAAAATGCAACGAAGAAATATTTGTATCTCTGGCAATGGGTTCCAGCAAAAAGAATCAGGGAATGACACTTTCCACTACAAATTTTATACACCATGCAAACATACAATATATAAAAGTATTTGTCATATATTCTGACCTCATAGCCCAATATTCTGCCAAGGGTATTGAACTCCAGGATATCCTCCAGGAAAGCAGTTTCTTCTGTATGCACAAATCCTCTCATTTAACTGCGTAACTGGACAGACCTAGCTGTCAAGCAGTCATTAATTCTTAAGTTATCTAATTCTTAAGTTATCTGCATCTCAAGTCACACACCATCACTTCACTATGCTATACACTTCACAACCACAGAATTAATTAGAATCAATTAGAATACACTTCCTGCCCTAAAAAGCCTAAAATAAGAACCCACAGATGATGGCCAAAAGAAGGGAAAGCATCAGAAAATGTTAGGTTGAACTGCACAGCACCTCTGGGAGAGGTCCAGCATATCCTTGCCCAAACTGATCTCAGTCTGAGTGGGTACACATGCTTGCATATGGATTTATACACATCACACAGGAAGTAAGGTTACATACCTGCTATAAAAACAAGAATCCATGTGACAGTGCTTAGTTGAGCAAAGCACATGTAAGCAAATTAAGTTTTAGTAAGTGCTGATTGTTTGGAAAAGAAAGTTTTCATTCTGTATTGCCTCTTCCAAGAAGAGGGAATGCCTTTCTTTCACCTTTCAATTCCTTTAATTCTGCTGATTTCAGGAGAAATGCCCCTGATATGTGCTCAAATAACATATAAAATACGTGTCTGATTCCTGGGTACAGTTTGTAATGTGTCCATAGCCCCACTGTGATGGCAGTATAATTGTCTTCATTCTCTATGTATATTTTAGCAATGGGAATATAAGTTTTAGTGGTTATTAGACTTATAATCTTATTACAGCTAACCCTGTTAGCGCGCTTTATCTTCACCTTATATGCATGTATTCTATGTCACCTCTCATAGAAATATATAAACATTTCAGTTCTTCTATACCCAGACAAGCCTAATTCCGGCCTCTGTGACAGTTATCATGGCTCACCAGGAAGACACAATAGCCTGAATTGCTTTTAATATATTTAATTTACCACTTTTGAAACACAGCCAGAAAGCGAGAGGCTTAATGACACACTGCCATTATCCCCTTGCATTTCTGACACTCAGAGAATACAGATGCAAGAGAACGTGGTACCCAATGGTCCATCACCGTCTAAAGATGAGAGATGGCACCTGAAATGAAGGTTGACTGTGAGCCAAGCCTACAGATATGGGTTGCAGCAGAGCCAAAAGCTGGTGCTGGCTGCCACCATTAATTTTCCCTTTGGACTTTTTGCTATTTGACACACCATCATTTCCAGAAGCCTTCACCATTGGACAGATGAGACATATGCCAGGTAAAGATTCCAGAAGCTGATAGACTAAACCAGTATTCCCCTAATTCTATCCCCCTTAATCATAGACATAGGCATGAATAAAAGTATAAATATCTGACTTGAGGTAGAGATGTCAACATCCAAACTGGTGAGTGCAGCACTGAAGACAAAAACAACCTCATGACACACCTACAACTTTAATATTTTAGTTTATTTAAATTTACAGCTCTAGTAACAAGACAGAAGTGCTGCACTGCAGAGGGAGGTTCTCACACTCTTGTTTAAAGATATTATAACATCCAGGAATATGAGCTCAAGTTTCAACTTGAGTCATGAGATCGGAATAAGCCCTCAAACCTCAGTACAGCTTTGAAAAAAAAAAAAAAAAAAAGTGAATGACCTTGCCACCAAGTTAATCTGGTCCATAATTTAGTTACTCAGTGTTCAAAATACTCACAGGCAAATGAGAAATCAGTTGTTGATTTTACCTGATGTGCCCTTTATGATCAACATTCACACATAAATGTTTGATTATTGTACATGCAGTGTTATAAATACAGCTGTGGTGCCTGCTAAGGGTAAAAAGGCAGGAGTATGGGCATGCTCTTTACTGAGATACAGCTTAGATATGGCTGTGATGGGCTCCACAGGATTCTCTGAACTAGATGCAACACAAAGGTGATCGCACATGAACAAGCTTAAAAGTCAAGAAGGGGCTGTGGTCCATTACAACAAACATATATGTATGTCCCAAAAGCCTGATTCTTCCCAACCTTTTGTTACATGCATATAATATATTGGCACTGTTAAAATGACACAACTTTATTAATGTGGTAAGCTGGAAAGACTTTTGGAAGAAGCTGTTAAGGTTCAATGAATAAATCCATTTTAATATAAAGATCACTTATGCGATAGCCCAGAATGATTTATTCCACCATCTATTGCTTCAATTCAATCCCACTGCCCCACTTAAGTCTTCAATATTTTTATTTAAAAAATAAATCAACTAAAGAAAGCTTCAGGAAATGTTTATTGAAAAGTGCTAGTGCATGTTCAAATATTGTTAACAGCTCAGTGACTTACCAATCATCCTACCTTCTCCATAGAGTATTCAGGCTGAAAGAGATTAGTTTACATTATTATACTCCACTGCTATAAATAAAAATTCTCCAATATTGCCTTAAGTGAAGACAAGCCATAAACGAACCAACATCTTAATGAATCATTAAAACAAACTTACAAATTCTTCTAAAATTAAACTTCTTGTGCATATGTCAACCTAAGAAAATTATTTTTTCCATTTAAGTAACAAACATGAGAAAACACTAAGATCAAAAATATTTTAAATTGATATGACATAATCCCCCACTTACCTAAAGAGATGAGCAATGTATAGGGTATTATTGTTCATATGATTTGTCACAGATACACTATTAAAAGCCACCCTGTTAATGACAGAAATGTAAAAATAAATTTTCTTTTGGTATTTAGATGAAATGTGTGATGTAATAGCAATAACCTCACAACTGTACATTACACAACGTATGTTCTGATTGAAGTAAAAAATTATCAGAGTTGCAATATTTTTTAATTAAACTGCCTCATTTTCATGTGCATTTTTATACATTATGAAGATTTAACCTTAGGTGGTTAGATTTAATTCATTAGCTGCATTATGCATTGAGACCACAGAATAATCTTCTTGTTAGGCCAGCTGCCTTCTTGCAACACTCCTAAAGGTACTTTGAAATCCAATTTTCATGTTGAATATAAATCAGTCAGTTCTGATTTGGCCAGTGATCCACAAAATAGAATATTTAAAGCTTTACCTCTGATGTCAAGGCCACGTGTCAGGCAGCCAGGTGTCAGGCTGCCGAGAAGGATGAGCCTTGTTTTTCAACATCTAATAAGCTGTAACATCTCCTGTTCCTCTTTCCTTGGGATGTTTTGTCTCATCCACAAAAGAACAAAAGTCTTGATAAAAAGCTGCTATGAGACTTTCTCACATCAGCACATTGCAAAGGCAACAGGCAGAAGTGATTTGCTCATGATCATGAAGGAAACCTACAGTAAAAACAGTGCAAAGATCAGTCTCTTCAACAAGAGACTACCTCATCTTTTCCACTGCTTATTCCCCAGTGCAAGGGTAGCAGAACATCAAGGCGTTCCCAGCTAAATAGTTGCAGTGAATGTGTAGATGGGCCATTAGCCAGACTGCCTGCCCTCCAGTTCCTCCTATGGAACACCTCCCCAGACCATCCGTGTGATCCTATGATCTGCCATTTCATTTTACTTTCAAATATTTTAGAGAGAAAAAAAAAAACCCCACAAAACTTTTATAACTGTATCCTCAGTACAAAGAAATATTTCATAAGTTTCAGAAGATTAACTTTCCTATGAGTTATTTCAATGCATATTGCTACAATCAAAAGACAATTTTGTTTTATGACAGTTATGATATTTCTAAGTCAAAACCAGAAATAATTTGGTATGGTATATCACTTTCATTTCCTCATTCATAAATCAGATTATTGTGTTTTGCAATACTACTTCAAAATACTTTCATGTACTTTGGATCTACCCTGACTAACCCTTCCAGAAGTGTCTTTCAGGGCTCCTGGCATCATCAGGTTGCATAGAACAGCGTAGTAGGAATTCTTTATCATATTGTGTTCAAAGGTTTATATTCTTGAGGATGTTTGGCAATTTAGCCTGTATTTTCCACCAATATATTGCACTGGTATACTATGAATGTTCTATAACCTTCCCCAAAAATATATCTTATCAATAATACATTAATAGTAGGAATTACAGCCCCCAGACAAGCAGCATGAGAAAAGGTGTGTCCTGAATTCTGGGACAGAAGAGCTGAGACTTTCAGCATTAAGTGCTCAGACAAAGAGAAGAGAAAACATTGGGGTCACAATAGACAGAAGACTGAGTCTCTGAAGGACCATGGTAGTGCAAGTAGCCACTGTACTGCAACATACTAGTTGCCTTGAAGCCTAAGTCCCAATGACTACTTTTACATCCCCATGCAAGACAGTTTTTCTAAAGCTTAACCAATAAAACATTTCTCTTCTGGAATTGCTGTGGCTTGCAAGTAAGAACTGAAACAATGCTGACAAGACAGCATTTCAAAGAAAAGAAATAAAGCCCAGTTTCTAAAACAGTACATTTCCACATTTCCAGCAACTTCTGAAAAGAGCCTTGGATATCCCAGCTGTCCAGCGCCAGGGAGTTTAGAAATAACAGGCGGGTTTCTAAGACTCAGATCCAGGCAGTTCTGGAAGTTCCAAACATAAGGACACCAAAGGGCTGGAGCTCAGGCTAACGCCAGTCTCCCACCTGAGCTGCCGAATAACAATTCAATCAAAGGCAATATACAGCAATGCCCTCATTTTGATGATGGCAAATCCTACCAGAACAAATGTTTGTCAAACAATTTCACTCATCCCTAGCGTTAAATCACTTGAACTTCAGTGGTTAGCATACAGGTTCAGCACCCACTGCAGCTGTAGATGACAGAGAGGTTAAGTTTATGGGGAGGTTAATTTCTTTGCTAACAGCTTCACTGAATTATTGAATCCACATCCAGCTTCGGAAGTCCTTGAGTTGAAAATGATTAGCAGCAGAGAGTACAGGAGGAGGAAATTTCTTCTTCACTGGCTCTCTAGACTTTCACTGCTGGCTACTGCCACAACCAAGCCATGGGACAGAACCAGCCTTGCTCTGACCCAGTCCAGGTACCTCCATGATTTCAACAAGCGACAGAAGCCATTCTTCCACCTGTTGCTACAGCCTTGCCTCATTTACCATCAGACCATCATAGCTACTGCAAAAAACCAATATTAAGCAGTAAGAGTAATTGAGGCCCCTATCTTAGGAGACATTGGCAAGAACAATCCAGTTTTATTAAGAGTACTGATAGTGATTTATTTGTGCCTGGGAGAAATTACAGTTCCATCCACACAGTGTTATATGACCATTGTATATATACACTGACTTTTCAGAAATGATTGATAATATCTTCAGAAGTGATTCGTTAAGAGATCCTTTCACACAAAAATTTCAGAAAACATGCTTTGAATACTTTAATAAAACACAAAGAAAATGTTTTAGCAGCTTATGTCACTATTACAGCGATAAGTGTAAATTCACCCTCATGTTTTTATTATTCAGATGAACATGAACCAGAACAAGAAATAAGGTACTTTGTCCAGTTATTGCACAATTTGTCAGGATCCATGAACTAGTTCTATTACAGTAATGGACTTCTTCGCAATCTGTATTCATTTTACAACACTGTATGGCAGTCATGATAACTGGCCCTGGTGCATTTATCCAAGATCAGAGCTTCTCATATATTACTGAAGACCACACTGTTGAACCTTCCAAGTAGTTATCCAGTAAACGTACTTCTCTAAAGGTAATAATTTCCACACCACTGCAGAATGCATTTACAAAACTAATCTTCTAAGGATGAGGAGCCACTGAATTGAATACCAAAAAGATTTATTCATATAGTTGCATGTTATGTATTATTGATGCTGAAGTTGCTATATCCTTGAGCAACACAGTCAGCTTCATCCTGCTACTCTTTTGACCCAAAAAGTAATTATTTGTTCTATGTCATTCTTTCAATTTTATCTCAAAAACCAGTCAAGTGTTAAGAAGCTCACGTGTGTTCTGCAGCTCAAATGATTGTGATACACTCTAAATTATATTATGTACAGCATAATATAAATCCAGGATGCAAAAGTAATGCTGGACCTTGTATTTGCCTCTTCAGTAGACTGCTAGTGTTACTGTTATCTACATCTAGAACTGTAATTTAGAATAAAGCTGCTGGTTCAAAACAATGCATGGGGTTTAGTCTCTGTCACTAACTCTGACGAAAAAGCCTTGATAAAAGGGTTTGAATCAGCTTCACCCAAGAAGTTAAAATTAGGAAAAGAGGAAGATAGACAATTTTCTGTCAGTTAAATAATCTTTTAACAATGATAGATATAGTGACACCCTGAAATAATCAGAAACTGGCTTCCAAAATTAGAAGAAAAGCAGTTGTCTACACATACATGTAGAACTCTGCCTACCTCCGAATGTTTCAATCTTCTCCTCGAAACAGAATTCATGATGGATTATTTCGCTTCTGGATTTACTGCTGTTTTCTATTATTTTAGATTTAACTTTTGATGTTTTCTTACATTAAATAAAACAGCTCTGACCGCAACACCCAAGTCTTAGAAGGCAGACGCAGGGACAGTGAGAATGAAGGCCCTGGGCCCACTGTAGGAGAGGATCTGGTTCGAGACTGTCTTAGGAACCTGAACATATACAAGTCCACGGGTCCTGACGAAATCCATCCGTGGGTCCTGAAGGAGCTGGCAAATGAAGTTGCTAAGTCACTGTCCATCATATTTGAAAAATCATG
>JARCZZ010032112.1:11366-36720 GCA_030323915.1 Brotogeris chrysoptera | reverse complement strand
TGAACAGCCCCAGCTCTCTCAGCCTGCCTTCATACAGGAGGTGCTCCAGTCCCCTTATCTTTGTGGCCTCCTCTGGACTCACTCCAACAGTTCCATGTCCTTCTTATATCAAGGACACCAGAGCTGGACACAGTACTGCAAGTGTGGTCTCATGAGAGCAGAGCAGAGCAGAGGGGAAGGATCACCCCCTTCAACCTGCTGCTCGTGCTTTTTTTGAAGAAGCTCAAAAGAAACTGTACTCGCAGAAACTGTAAAAATGCCCAAAGAAAAAAAATAGAGGACCAACAACCTGGCTGAGCCTGCACGGATCAGACTTATCCCAAAGAAGAAAAAATGTATTCAGATAATAGACTGACACCCTGGTTGCTCAGAAGCATCATGTGAAGCCTTAGGGGGTCAGACATTTCAGCTCCATGCTGGCAACTCGGAGACCAACAGCCTTTTAGCTCTCCGGCCACTGCAGCAGCCCTCAGGGCTTGTAAGCTTAGTAACAACTACTGCAAGATATTTGAGGGAGGAGAAAAGAAGAGAGGAAAGCTTGCAAACCAAGATAACAGTTACACAATCCAAAACTGTATTTTTTTTTTTGCCGGAACAGGAAGTAATATTCAATATGCCAACAAGTCAGAGTCTGCAATTTAATGTCTTGCTACTGAAAGGCAATTTTCAATTTTGGAAGGAAACAGCCTCTCTGATACTGTACCTGATCCCTGACATTGCAAACTGTGCTGACGCCAAGGCTGTGCACTGAGGTTGAGAGCTTACAGACTGTTCTAAGAATCTTTGTACAAGCAAGCAGTGACTGATGTTTCTCAAATGTAAATTACACCCAGAAGTCAAACACTTTTTATTGAGTAAAAGCCCATTTGCTGTCAATCAATAAAAGGTGGCTTGACAGGTCAGGTAAGCAAAGCAGACAGCACAAGACCGTCCTTTGAGGTTTTATGTGTCTGGATATTAATTACCCCACGTTTCCTCACTGATTTGGGAAAAGATAGGCATCACCTTCCCAGAAAAACTGAGTGCACGGCACAGTTTGTACAGAAATCCTGAGCTGAAGGAGGCTCCTTGTTGCATCTCAAGTACCCGCTCCCCAAACAGAAACACAGCTGAAAGTGCAGCATCTTCCCTCCTGCAAACCCCAGTAGCAGCTTTTCTCAGCAGTAGGAGAGGATCCTCTCTTCTTCTCAACCCTCATGCCCTCTGCCAGGGTTTGGGCTGTCACAAGCACCACAGAAGACCTGGGAAAGACCTGACTGGCTAGATGATAGCAGCTGCAGGTGAAATTGCTCAGAAGGAAATCCAGCAACAGCTCGCAGACGGGTTGTAAAACGACATCTGAACAATGAGACAACAGGTATGTGTGCTGGGCTGCATCACCAGCAGCATGACCAGCAGGTTGAGTGAGGGGAGTCTCCCTCTCTGCTCTGCTCAGACCCCACGTGCAGTCCTGCATCTAGCTCCAAGGCCTCCAACATGAGAAGGACGTGGAGCTGTTGGAATGAGTCCAGAAGAGGCCACAAAGATGCTCCGAGGACTGGAGCACCTCTGCGATGGACAGGCTGAGAGAGCTGGGCTTGTTCAGCCTGGAGGAGGCTCCTGTGGAGAGGTCTCAGTTGAGACCAATAGGACTGGAAAAAGCAGACAAGCTTGACTGTTGAAGACAGGCTTGTGTGACCAAAGTGAGAATATGAGAAGGGGGGGGAACACAGAATAAATGCCAGTGCTATAAACTCACAAGTGCCCCACATCCTGATCCGCTCTCAGCAAGAGGGCATTCCAGCACTCAGGGAGGCACCAGGAAAAAAGTCACTGAGGGGATTCAGAGAGATTTATGTACAAAGACTTCACAGACCACAGCCTGGATCTGAAAGGGAGACAGAACAAGATATAAACTCATAAACAAGAACATGGAGTGACTATTTCATTTCTCACAAGGGCTGAGTGAGAGAGCACCCAAGGCAACTTCCATTTAATGGGTTTTAAACCAAAGGAAGTAGTTTTGTCATTAAATGGCGGAACTCTGTCTCAGGAAACTGCAAAAGCCAAGAGTAAAAATGGATTTAGAGAGGCTTCAACAAACTTACCAGGACAGGTCTCCCAGGAGCTTTACCCTGGAAGGCGCAGTGTGATACTGTGTGCGAGATGCTGCTCGTGTTCAAGAACAGCCGTGCTAGCCTTCACAGGGATCACGTCAGAAAATCTCACCCAAAATTAAGAGAAAAACCCTGCAGCAATAAAGAGGATGAGAACAGCACTCCGTGCATGACTTCCTCCACAATGTCTCACTCCTTCTAAGTCTGCCAGATGGGACAGAATATAAAGGAAAGAGCTTTTCTTTTAGGAGAAGCTTTTCTTTTCCACGGTTTTCCTTCCCGGTAAGAGTCATCACAGGGCTGTATCCCACTCCCCGGTCTCATAAAGCTCAGTTCTCTGATCACAACTTACATCTCAAGACAAGAACCACAGCAGAACACACTTGGCCTGCCCACCAAACCAGAGCTCCCTTTGGTGATCCCAAAAGAAGGTCCCTTAGTGGAGGGACAGAACATCTTCCCTAGTAGACCATACATACACTAGTAGACCATACTAAACTGGACCAACAAATTCAGGATGTCATGCTGGAAGAGGAGCAGGGTTAGCGCCGCCCTACTAGCCCAAAAGAGAACCAAGCAATGCCAGGACGTGCAGAGACACACCGGAGCACGGCCGCCTTCCTCAGCAAGCGCTGCCAACATATTAATGACCAAGTCTGTCAAATATATTCCATCCCCAATTAAAAACAAATAAATAAAAATTTTGTTTTAACGTTCTGAGCTCAGCGTCTGCAGAGGCAGCAAGGACACCAAGGAAAACAGCCACAGGTTTTTGGGTGAGAATCCGAGCAACTGCAAAACTCTTCAGGTAAATTTAATAACTGATCCCAGATATTTTGCTGCCCCCAGCACCTTCTGCAACACAAGATTTACAATAACCACAGTGAATTCCGCCGGGGCTGAGCAAGGAGCCTGCCGCACCATCCACAGCACACATACCCAAGAAGAAAATCACCATTTATGGATCCTGGCTTTGGCAACACAACCAGTTCCTCAGTATCCTCAAGCCTGTACTACAGGCAATGAGGTCTCAGCATCTCATGGGTGAGAAGCTGAAGGCCCAAAGCACCAGGGAAATGTAGCATGTTATTAATCAACCCCGGGGCGAAGCTCCCTTCACCCTCACTACCAAACCCAGGTTGTGGCCTGGATGTCAGAAGCGATGCAAACACAGTGAAGTGGAGAGACAGCACGGAAAACTCAAGAGGCTTGACCACACAATGGGAGAGAGGGTTAGCAAAGACCACGGATGGCAAAGGCAGAACTTAAAAGCCAGAGGAAGCCCAAGGGCAGGCCATACAGGCCCTGGGGTCTCACAGAGTCCACGCAAACCCACAGACAAGACCATGGAGGCCCAGGACCATCACGTAAATCCCAAGCCCTCAACCTCCAGCACTCATACCCTTCTTCTTCTTCTGGCACCCCTTTTACCCCTTATCCCCTTCCCCACAGCAGGGGACCTCCTCTACCTCACTACTCTCCCTTCTTCCTCTCTCCACCACACAGCCTGCTCCCTATTGCTCCCACACACACCCCACCAGACAACAGCCATCCTTCTTCCCCCTTGGGTCCATAAACCCCCAGTACCCTATAACATGGAAACCCTCGTTATGCCCAGCCTGGCGGCTCCAGACCCCTCAGCAACCCTGAACCACACAGATGCTCCCGTCCGTACCCAATCTTCCTCACACCTCCAAACCTACTCGCCACGCTCTCTGCCCCCCCACCCCCCCCCACACACACATCCCAAATAACTACAGATCCATTACAGACCCTCTCACTCCCCACGTCCCTTCTGCCGTCCCAACGCCGCCAGGCCCACCTCAGACCATACGCACAGAGGCCCGTCCTTAGACCCTCACCCGCTCCACCTCCCACCACCACCACCGCCGCCACCCCCTCGCCGAACCTGCAGCGTGCGTTGCCTCAGAGCCCGCAGCCTCTCCTGCCGCCGCCGCGCTTCCTCCTCCAGCCTCCCCAGGACCAAACCGCCCGCGTCCTCCTCCGCCTCCACACCGCCACAGGGCGCAGCCATCTTTCCCCCCCCCCGTCTACCTCCTGCTCCGTACAACCCTCAGCGCGCATGCGCCCACCGAGCGCGTCCAACCCGCCGAGCCCCGGCGGTGGGGAGCGAAAGGGGGGGGGGGGGATGCGTATAAAAACGTTAAAAATAAATAGGATTTAACAAATAAAAGGCAAAATAGTCCCAAATCATCCTCTTACGACCTTGCTACGCTTATTTCCCAGCCCTCCTAGGGCGCGCAAGGCTCGGTTGGGTTGACTGGGGGGCACTGGAAGGGGGCATTTACCTTTCCCATCCCTCCTTTTACCTTCTCCCCCCCGCAGCGAGCTGCGGGGGGGAGAAGGTAAAAGGAGGGATGGGAAAGGGTCCCCCTCCCGGCACCAGGTACCGAGGGGGGACCCTTGTCACCGCCTTCCCCCCCCCCGGTACCTGGGGGAGGGCCGGCGATGGTGGGGGGGGCGGAGCTGCCCGTGCCGTGCCGTACCGAGCCGTGCCGTGCCGGCCCGGCATGGCTTCCCGGGAGCGGCTCTACGAGCTTTGGATGCTCTACTTCGCCAAGGTGAGGTCGGGCACCGGAGGACCCCCCACACACACCTCCGGGTGTGTGTGTGTGGGGGGCAGCACCCCTTTTAACCCCCATCACCCCGCTGCCTGCATCCCCCTTTCCATAGGGGAAAGGGGAAGGCTAAACCCTGCCTGCACCCCCCCCCTTGCCGGCACCTCCTCCCGTATCGCCCCCGACTTGGGGGGGGGGGCACCGCGTTCCCTCCGTACCCCACATTGCGGCATCCAGTGATCCCCCCACCCCATTCTCCCACTTGGGGGTCACCGCAACCCTCCCTCTGCACCCTGCTGCCGCATCCTGGGGGCCTCGTGTCCCCCCCCGGATCCCTGTTGCCATATCCCGGGAGTGACACCCCCCCCCCCCACACTCGGCGTACCCCGAGTTCCGCGGTCCTCCTCTGGGGGCACCGCACCCTCCGGGACTCAGCCACCGCATCCCATCTATCACGGGGGGGATTTGGGGGGAGGTCCACACATCCCCTTACACCCGTCCGGGTGGGTTTGTGGGGGGTATCCGTTCCCCCTTCCGGGTCCCTATACCCTTGCCCAGCAGCAGGTGCGGCCGCGGTGACATTGGAGCAGCATCAGGGAGGAAAGGGGGATTCCCTGTACAGGGGGGACACCCCCGGTGCCACCGTCTGTCCTGTCCCGTCGTCCCCGTCCCCCCCATTATATTTCCCTCTGCTGGGGCAGGTCCCACAGCCAGGGGTCCTGCAGAATGGGGGGGTCCTGGCCGGCAGCGTGGGGGACTCTCCACCTCCAAAGCCCCTTGTGCTTTGTTTTCTCCTTAAGTATCCATGCGACCAGGTTTTGGGAAGGGTAGAGGGGGGGGATCCTGGAGGAAAGAGCCACACGCACCCCTGTGTCTCCCCCAGTTCCTGTGCCACGGGCTGGGGTGTCCATCTCGGGGGGGGGATTGGGGTGAAGGGTATTATTTCTACCCCAAAACCCTGCCGTGTTCCCAGCACATGGCGAGGGGTCGCAGGAGGGATGGGGATCCCGGTACCACCTGGGGACAGGGACAGCGGTTGTGTCCATCTGCTCCCCTGGCCCCCTCCGTGTCCCCCGGGACCCCTTGTGGGGCTTGTACAAGGGACATGTACCGTGTTGTGGGGTGTTCGCATTCACCCAGGGACAGGCACCACACTGTCAGGTGCATGTGATAGTGCAGGGACAGACGTGCCTCACTGTCAGGGTGTGTGTGGTTACATGTGGACAGATGCCATGCCATTGGGGTGTTCACGCTCACCCAGGTTCAGTCATCGCGCTGTTCGGGCGTCAGTGGTTGTGTAGGGATGGGTGGTATGTCCTCGGCTGACCATGGTCGTACAGGGCACGCGGATGTACGTGCTCACATGGGGCACATGTGCTATGCCTTCAGGTGTGCGTGGTGGTACAGGGGTATGGGACATGCTTTTGGGGTGTTGACACTTGCCCAGGGACAAGTGCTGCACTGTTGGTGTGTGCATGGTTGTGTAGGGACCTGCCATCAGGTGTGCATGCTCGTACAGGCTTGAGCGACATATCCTTGGGTGTCCGTGGTCGTACAGGGACACACACCACACTGTTGGGTGTTCACACGTGCGCAGGGATGGGTGCTGCATTGTTGGGGGCTGTGTGGTCATACAGGGTCAGATGTCATGTCGTCGGGTGTGCATGGTCATATGGGGACGCATGCCATGCCGTCGCACCCTGCATGGTTGTGCAGGGGACACATCATGCTGTCGGGGCACGCATGGTGGTACATGACATGCTAGTGGGTGTGTGTGGTTACACAGGGACGCGTGCCACGCTGTTTGGGTGTGCACGGTTGTCTGAGGAGACATGCCACACCATCAGGGTGTGCATGGTCGTGCAGAGGACACATGGCACCCTGCTGGGTGTGCGTGGTCCTGTGGGGACATGTGTTATGTTGTCAGGGCGTGCATGGGCATATGTGACGTGCTGTTGGGTGTGCATGGTCATACAGGGACATGTGCCACGCCGTTGGGGTGTGCATGGCCATATGGGGACACCCCTGCATAGCAAGCATGCTGCACTGTCAGGGTGTGCACAGTCAGAGCCGCACAAGAGGAACCAAGGCTGACGTGAGACCTCAGTGTCACCTCCCCAGCCAGGTCCCGTGCAAAGGCCTTCTCCGTGGTGATGTCCGCAAGCACCAGGTGAGGACAAGGCCATGTCCCTGTCCCACGTCAACCTCTCGCTGTCTCACTACTGGGTTTATTTTGAGGTTTGGATGCCGCTGGTGATGCCACTGGTCTGAGTGTCACCTCAAGGGCAGCATTGCCCATCGTTGCACCCATCCCTGGCTGGTGGCATCAGAGAAGGGCTGTGTGCTGGGTGTGCTGGTGTTCTCTCTCATGGCTTTAGAAGAGGGCAGAGCTCACGTCACCGTGCCACCGGACAGGGGTGTCCCCAGGGATGTCCTGTGAGGCGGCCATGCCGTGGCAGGGGTGGTGCTGGCCGTGTTGTCCCACACTATCCAAAGGGGATGGCAGGGCAGTGGCAGGAACCCCAGCAGGGTGTCCCCCCCACCAGGGCCCCCGATGCCACCCCCATGGGACTTGATGGCAGGGAGGTGACAACCTTGGTGGCTTTGCCACTGTCACTACCGGGTGGGAGTCCGGTGCTGCTGGCAGCAGTGCTGGTGAGGGATGGAGGTGCCGGCATGACATTCCCAGGCGGCACCGCGCCTGCCGAGCCTAGAAGCCACCTAACAGGCTCTGCCAGCCGGTAACCAGCTGGGACAGGCACTGGCAGCGGAGGCGGCCGCTGGCACTATCCCTGTGAGCTCTGCACCGGAATGGGATAGGATGCCGGCCACGGATGGGCGCAAGGTGAGGGGATATTGTGTGGTAGGAGGGATGCTGAGAACTGGCAAACTCAGGACAGCCCAGCTTCGGTTGGACTGAGGGGAGCTGGGGGGGATACAGGCAGGATTTGGCCTGCGTTTTTGGCACGGTCTGGTTATCCGTGGTGTTTGCAGCCCACCGGGTTGGAGCTTCGTGCCCGTGCCACGTGCCAGCTCCAGCGGTGGTGCCCATCGTCCTGTGTGCCCCGTGGCCGCTAGCATGTCCTTGGGTGCATCCCTGGCGCATCCCAGTGCTGCCGGTGGGTGCGTGGGGTTGGGGGCAACTGTTGGCACCCCAAACCGGTGCCGGGCAGGCAGCTGCGGTGGGAGGAAGCGCCGTTGGTGCGGCGGGTGACTTGGCATTTCCTGATCCTCTGGGGTTTGTTGTGTTTTCGGGTGCTTTGCACAAGAGCAAAGCGAGGCGGTGGCAGAGAAAGGGAGGGGGGAGCGTGTAGAAAAGCTGCATCCCCTGTCCTGGCGCGGCTGCACCGGTGCAGCTCACCTGGGATCATGGATGGCCATGGCAGCCAGGTAACAGGGTCTGGTTGGGGGGTAGGAGGGGGGACACCCCGCACCCGGCTCACCCCACTGAGTGCTTGCAGCTGAGTGGTACCCAACGTTAAATGGGGGAGTTTGGGAGGGAATGGATGACATGGGGTTGGATGAATGGCACAATGGAGGCTTGGTAGTGGGGGGATGCTGCTGGGAGGGGCATGAGGTCTCCTTGGGGCCCCCACATGACGGAGGTGCCGATGGTGCCTGGAGGAGCAATGGGACTCCCCATGTCATGGGGGGAGTTGGGGATGGGGAGGTGGGTCTCTGTGGGGAGCAGGATGTCCCCAGGCAGGGACTGTCCCTGCCTGGGCTGGGGACAGCTGAGGGTGCTGCATGGGGATGCATGGGGACGTGGGTCACCCCAAGGTGCTGCATTGGGTGCTCATGGCTCTGGGTCACCCCATGGTGCTCCATGGGGGTGCTTGGGGACATGAGTGACCCCAAGAGGCTGCACTGGGGTGCATGGGTCACCCCAAAGTGCTGTATTGAGGTGCTCAGGGACATGGGTGGCCCCAAGGGGCTGTGTTGGGGTTCTCTGGGACCTGGGTCACCCCAAGGGGCAGCACTGGGGTGCTCAGTGCAATGAGCACTAAGGTGCTTACTAAGGCACTTAATACTCTAAGGTGCTGTATTGGCATGCATGAGGACATGGGTGACCCCCAAGGGTCTACACTGGAGTGCTGAGGGCTTTGGGTGACCCCAAGGTGCTGCGTTGGGATGCCGAGGAACGTGGATGGCCCCAAGGGGCTCTCCTGGGGTTCACGGAGACACGGATGGCCCCAGGGGGCTGTAATTGGGGTGCTCAGGGGCATGGTCGATTCCAAGGTGCTGCACCGGGGTGCTCAGGGCCAGGGGCAGTGAGCGGGAGGTGGCTGTTCCCCGGGGTGCGGTGGCAGCTGGGGTGAATCAGGCCATTGCACAACCACCGGGGCTGGCGGTTGTGTCAGGCAGCGGCCGGCTGCCTGTACCTGGCTCTGCCACCTGATTGGCTGGCAGCTGCCTGTAGGGGCAGGTGTTCTGAGCGCTGATTGGCCGGCAGGTCCCAGGGATGAGGCGCTCCGTGCAGGGGGTTTGGCCACCAGTGGTCATTAAGGGCCACCAGTGGTCATTCAGGGCCAGCAGTGGTCATTCAGGGCCAGCGGCTCATACTGCTGGTCGGCTGGTTATTGTCTATGAGGCAGGTGGTCTTTGTGTCGATTGGTCAGGAGCCCTGCAGGTTGTACTTCTATTGACCAAGGAGGGGCTTGACCACTGTAGCTGCTGATTGTGATGCCTCCGGTGGCGGTGGTCACTGTGGGATCTGACTGGCCAGTGGCTCCCCACCCTTGCAGAAGGACCTCTCGTACCTGCAGCAGTGGCTGGAAGTGTTTGTCATGAACTTCGAGAAGATCATTGCCCTGCCATCGCTGGAGCCCCGGAGGTGAGACCACCCCAGCACCCTTGGGTGACACCCTGCCACGGGGGGGGGGGGCGGGGGGGCGGGGAGGAGGTGGCATCCGCAGCTAAATTTGGGTTGCCATGGCGGCATCTCGTCTGCTCTCAGCGGTTTTCAGCCATCCGGTCTGAGGCTTCTGGAGGGGTTGGTGGTGGAGGGGGCTGCGGGGTCGCATCCTTCCACCCTGTGTTGTCCCTGTCACAGGCCAGAGGAGTCGGTGTCGGAGATCCCGGTGCTGCCGCGGGAGGTGCTGCAGGTGCTGAGCCAGCAGCTGGGGCAATGCGTGGCCCAGGTCCCACGGGAGGAGGGTGCTGGGGCCAGCCTGGGGCAGGCGCTGCTCCTCCTCAAGTTCTTCATCATCATCTGCAGGTGCGTGACACCCCTCCATCAACACCCCTGGTGGGGGCCTGGCTTGCCTCCCTCCCCACCACACACACGGATGTTCCTGGTTTCAGTCCTCCAGCACTGCAGGATGAGCCCCAGGATGAGCAGGATGGGGACCCCCCCCCCGCATCTCTGGGGTCTGGGCTGCCCCAAGTCTTTGCTGAAGGGACCAAACTGGTATCACTGTGGTCCTAGGCTGCCGTGGACCTTCCTGGATATGCATCAGCATCCATCCAAAACACACTGCCCCCCGATGGAAGTGTAGCATCCCCATTCAAACTGCATATTCCCCCAGAATGTAGCATCCCATCCAAAAGATGCTTTGTTCACACACACAAAAAGCGCATCATCCGCACCTAAGTACATCACCCCCCATCCGGAGCGCCTCACATCACCCCAAAACACAGTATTTATCCCCCTCCCTAAGTGCATCTCACTCTCCTTGGCCCTGCCGCCTCAATCCAGCCGACATAAGGTGATCCCAATGCACGAACCTCTCAACGTGTTGTATCCCACCTCCTACCCCCTGACCTTTTGCAGGAACCTGGAAAACATCCAAGCGGACAAAACTCCTGGTTTCATCCCGGAGGTGCTGAAGCTGCTGCGGGTCTGTGCAATTAAGGTAACACAGGGAGACAGGAGAAGGACACAGGGAGAACCCCTGCCCTAATTCTGGGGGGACTCAGCCAGGGGAGGGTTTTCTGGGGGGAGGTTTAATTCTGCTCTGTTTCTCTGGCAGCTGAAGACTATCCAGGAGGATGAGCGGAGCAGGATGCAGCTGGAGAATGGGATGCTCTATGCCCTGCATCTCTGCGAGTGCTTCTTCGACCCCTACCAGACTTGGAGGCGGCAGCTGAGTGGGTGAGTGGGGATGCCCCCCCTGCACCCCAAAATCCCCCTCCTCATTTTTCCCCCACACCTCACCCCTCTCTTTCCAGGGAAATCATCAGTGCAAAGGAGAAGAGTAAATACAAGTTCGCCCCAGCCCCTTTACCCCCCGAGTTTGGCGCCTTCTTCCAAGGTAAAAGGGGTCCTACCCCCCCCCACCACCCACTGCAGCTGGGCTTGCGTGCTCCAGCAATGGGATGTGGGGGCATGTGGAGGGTCAGTGTTGGGATCCTTGGGTGCACAGAGCATCCAGGGGCATACAGCGCATGGGGTAGGATCCAGGAGCATGTATAGGGTCCATGGGGGCATATAATATTCAGAGGTAGGTATGTGATTCGAGGGCAAATAGAGGATTCTATACCTGCCCCTGATTATTCTGTATTTGTCCCTGCAAATATAGGAGCTTATACCTGCCCCAGGACATCCTCTACCTGTCCCTGCAAACGTAGGATCCGACATCTTATACGTGCCCCCGGATCAGTATTGATTCAAGGACAAATATAGAATCCTACACCTACTCTAGGACCCTGTATGTGGTTGTAGGGAGGGTCAAATAGACAATCCTATGTTTTCCCCAGGACCAGGATGTGATTCGGGAGCCTATATCTGATCCCAGGACCTTTATATGGTTGGATTAGAACTGGGTGATATTAAGGTCCTTTCCAACCCTAACCATTCTCTGATTCCATCATTGAGGGTCAAATACAGGAGCCCATACCTGCACCCCAGAATCCTCGGGGGTATATATAGGACCCTGAAGCAGGGATTAAGTCCTCCACAACCTGGGGAGACCGCAAAAATTAATGCAAAAGGGACTTTTTTTCTGGGGAAGCCCCCCCTAAAAAAACCCCTCTGAGGCAAAGGCGTTGCAAAAAATCACCTAAAACTCCCAACGCACCCAACTGCCTGGAAATGCCCAAACTGAACCCTATTTTTGAGCAAAACCCCTCATGTTTATTGAGACAAAATGACCTTCCCTGGTGCAACCAGAACTGCAACACTTGAGCATCTTCATCCCCTCCACCATCAACAGGGTCCAGCACCCACATGGGCTGACTTTTGGGGTGGATTTGGATAGAAAAGAGATTTTATCCCTGTTTTGGGGGTTTTTTGGCGGCTTACTCCCCGAAGTAAATCTTTCCCTTCTCATGCTTGCAGAGAGTTTCCAAGCTGGAGAGAAGCTCCCTGAAACACTCCAGCTCCGGCTTATCCATCTTTTCGGGGCCATCCTCTCTGGATCCAAGGTAGCACTGGGAAGTGGATGGGGAGGACTTGGGATAATCGTCCAAGTGATAAGGCCCAAAGGTTTATTTATTCTAAGTAAGATAAATACCAGGATTAAACCGCTTCATTTCCAAAAGTCTTTAAAAACCATTAGTCAGAATCCCAGCCCTAAATTCAGTGGGTTTACCTTTAAAGCAAATAAATTAAAGAGGGGTTTGAGTTGAAGCTGCTGGTTCATCACCGGTGGGGTGGCAGATGAGAACTTCTTGTCTGAATAAATTTGAGCAGAAATAGGTTGTAATTAACCCAGTACTTAAAAAACAGGATTTAATTAATAGCTCTGAAAGTCACTTTAAATTCATTTGCATGCGCCCAGGAGCAGGGTGCAGTGAGACGGGTAAAACCTGCAGCGCTGGAGAAGTCGAGCTCAGCATTAATAGCTTTAAAAGGGGGTTTTATATCGCGATAGGCACCGTAAAAGCCCGTCTCCCCCCATCATCCCGACAGCCCAACGCGCTGCGGGCCATCACGCCGTCGGCGGTGGAGGCGTTGCTGGGGGTGCTGCAGCGGGGAGGTGGGGGGACCCCCCCGGTCCCCGGGTTGCTGGAGCTGGCGTTGCGCAGCGTGGTGGCCGTGGTCCACGTGCTGCACGGCAGCAGTCCCGGCGCTGGCCCCGTGCCCTTGCGTGTCCTCCTGGATGGTTACTTCAGGGTGCTCAATTCGGACCTGCCTGTCGCTTCCTTGGCGCCGGAGGCAGCCGGTAGCCTCATCGCTCTTCGCGTGCTCATGCTGGGTAGGTGGCTTGGGACGGGGACGGGGATGGGGACGGGGACATGGGATGGGTGCTAAGCCATCTTAACTTCATTGTAGATGCCATCCCAGCCATGCTGAACTGTGAGGACCGGCCAGTCCTCCAAGCTGTCTTTCTCAGCAACAACTGCTTCGAGCACATCATCCGGCTCCTCCAGAACAGCAAGGTACCAGCGTTCCTGCTTGGTGGCGCTAGGATTGGGAATGCTCAGCTCCATCCTCACCCTTCTTGGTTCTAAATGATGCTGGGACAGGGTGACTGTGCTGCAGTGGCAACCATGGGGTGGGGA
Source organism: Brotogeris chrysoptera (assembly GCA_030323915.1). Classification (NCBI taxonomy): domain Eukaryota; kingdom Metazoa; phylum Chordata; class Aves; order Psittaciformes; family Psittacidae; genus Brotogeris; species Brotogeris chrysoptera. The sequence continues at coordinate 23,600 of JARCZZ010032112.1, read as the reverse complement.
CCCTCCATAACCCCCTTCCCTCTTTCCCCCACCCCATACTGGGTGCTGTTCCTGGAGTTGACACCCACTTCGTGTCCCACAGCTCTACCTCGGCAGCTCACGGGAGGCAAATGAAACCCAGGACAAGGTCCTCACGCAGCCACCAGACAGGAATGGGCTCCACCAGGTATCATGTGAGGCCACCCCATAACCAAACCTCCAAGTATGGTGTCCCATCAATCCCATGGCTCAGCAAACTCAGCACCCCCATGTCCCTACAGGTCTTTGACAGCAGCTCTGATGCCATCGCGGTCCATGCTGTTGGGGTGCTCACCGCCATCATGAGCAACTCACCCTCGGCCAAGGTGGGCAGCGGACCAGAGTCAGGGAGGACACCCCAAAAGCGGATGGGTTTGGGCATTTTCCCTTTGCTGGGGTGAAAGCAGCATGCGGTGAGGTTCAGCAAGGGGTCCCACGTGCCTGTGTGTTTGCAGGAGGTGTTCAAGGAGCGCATCGGCTATGCCCACCTCTACGAGGTGTTGAGGAGCCAAGGCCAGCCCACCCAACACCTGCTTCAGGAGCTCCTCAACATGGTGAGCACACCCGCTTCTCCTCCACACCTAACAAAGCCCTTGGCGCTGGTGGTTTGTGGCATATCTCAGCCCCCAACAGTCCCATTCTTTGCCCTCCAGTCCTCTCCACCCTGCTAGTTTCCAGTCAGCTTCCTTCCAAAGGGTCTTGGGGCCATCTTTAGCTTGAAGTTATGCTCACTTTAGTGGAGTTTTGAGCCCTTTCTGTTGTACTACTGCTTGCTCTGGTATGGCTGGACATGCAAGGTCTCCAAAGTGCTTGATGCACAGTGGTCTCTGATGCTTGGGAGTCTCCAAGACCCTTGATGCATGGAGTCTCCAAGACCCTTGATGCATGGGGTCTCCAAAACTCCTAATGCATGAAGGTCTCAGAGATGCTTGATGAATGTGGTTCTGCAAGACTTTTGATACATGAGGGTCTCTGACACGTTTGATGCACAGGAGTCTCCAATGGCTTTATGCACCCCATCTCTGCTGCCAGCCCAGAGCGGCCAGGGGGAGGATCCGTCCCTCTCCACAGGGCCAGGGCTTGTACCAACCAGCTCTTGTGTTTTGGCAGGCAGTGGAGGGCGACCACAGCTCCTTCCCGGTGCGCCCCATCCGCAACGAGCAACCCCTGCTCATCCTGCTGGCCTGGCTGCCGGCTCTGGCGTGCCGGGAGCTGCAGGTCTTCCTGTCGGGCTGTATGCGGCGGCTCTGCGAAGCCTCCCTGCCCAGCCGCCTCACCTGCGTCAAGGCGGGCATGGTGGGCTGCCTGCTGGGTGCCCTGGCCACCGAGCCAGCGCTGCCCGCTGCCTGCTCCGAAAACTTGCTGGAGCTGCTGCGGGCATTGGGCAGCCTCTCCATTCGCCCCGGAGAGCTGCGGCAGCTGCTGCGCCTCCTGCGGCGTGAGCCAGGTCAAGGACCACATCCCTACGTGGAGCCCGTCATCCGGGCGCTCTCAGGGATGGCACGGGTTGAGGGACCGCCCCGGGCGCTGCAGTGCTTCGACCTGACACCCGGCATGGCGGGGATCATGGTGCCCACCATCCAGAAGTGGCCTGGCAGCGCCTTCGCCTTCCACGCCTGGTTGTGCCTGAGTGAGGAGGAGTCTGAGCCACCGGCGAGGCCAAAGAGGAGGCAGCTCTACAGGTGATGCTCGATGGAGGGAGCAGGGCAGCTAAGGTGAGGATGAGGAGGGGTAGCACCACCATCCTCACCATGCTCCTTCCCCACCAGCTTCTTCACAGCTGGCGGGACAGGCTTTGAGGCATTCTTCACTGCCGGCGGCGTGTTGGTGGTGGCTGTCTGCACCAAGAAAGACTACATGACAGTGGCATTGCCAGAGTTTGCCTTCAATGACTCAGCTTGGGTGAGCATCGTCCCCGTCCCCATCTTCGTCCCCATCTTCATCCCCGTCCCCGCTACTGAGGCAGCAAGGACACCAGGATGCCTGATGCCCCTCCTTGTCCACCCAGCACTGCGTTGACATTGTCCACGTTGCCGGCCGCCGGCCCTTTGGCCAGAACATTGTCAGCATCTATGCCGACGGGCACCTGCGGAAAACAGCACAGCTCCGCTTTCCTTCCCTCCATGAGGTAGGAGACCCCACAGCACCCAGCCGGACCCCTCCCCATGGCATGGAGCTGGAGTCTGAGTGCAACTCATCTCCCTTCCAGTCCTTCACCTCCTGCTGCATTGGCTCTGCGGGACACCGGACCACCACCACCACTGCCACCACCACCAACCACCCACCAGCTTCCCATGGGCCGGAGCTGGTCTTCCCCCCGCACCCTGCACTGGGCCGCTCCCAGTCTGTCCCCGCCACACTGGGACCCCATGTTTGGACCCCCACTCAGCCCCCCACCGAGGGGGTGGTGGCTACCACAGCAGCCGGCAGCCAGGACACAGAGTGGGGCAGTCCCACCTCCCTGGAGGGTCACCTGGGCTCCGTGGCTATCTTCTGTGAGGCTCTGCAGCAAGCTCAGGTCAAGACACTCTTCTGCACAGGTATGTCAGGACGGTACTTGGGGAAGTGTGGTGCTGGTGCCCAGCAGGGTCTTTTCCACCATGCCCCAGCTCATCCCAATCCTCTTCCCTCAGGACCAAACGTCGCATCACCGTTTACACTGGAAGGTGACTTGGCGGAGCTCAGCAGCAAGCTCTTGCTTTACTACACCCCACAGGTGAGGAGAGCAACCCCTTTGGGGATGGGGACAGTGCAGGCAGACCCTTGGCCATAAGTGACATCTCCAGGAGCATGAGGGTGCTCTTATGGTGCTCTCTTCTAGGCCTGCAGGAACAACATCTGCCTGGACCTCTCTCCCAGCCATGTCTTGGATGGAAGGCTGACGGGGCACAAGGTGGTCAACTGGGACATCAAGGTATCCTGGCTCATCAACCCTATGGCATGGAGGCAGCTAGGTCCCTTCTTGGGTAGAAGGCCAGGGCAGGACCTCCACAGGGTCTTGGCTAGCCATGGTGGTTCCCCCGGACTCTGTAGGGACTCTGCTACATGGCATTGGGTGCACTAAGTACCTCCATGATGCATAGGTCCCCTAAGGATCTGCCTGCCCCATAAGCCCTCAGGGTAGGCACCATTGGTGGTGCCAGGGAGCAGGTGCTTTCTGGGGACCTGTTTCAGGTTTGTGCTGTAGGATGGGTCTGGGCACACCATGACCTTTGCTAGTCACAGGGCCTGGCTCTCCCTGGCTTGGGCTGAGCCTGTGAGCAGGCAGGATGGACCTGCTGCCATCACCACACAGCACCCAGCAAAGCCTCTCACCTCCCTCTGGCAGGACGTGGTCAACTGTGTTGGTGGCATGGGCGTGCTGCTGCCCCTGCTCGAGCAAGTGGTGTCCAAGAGGGAGGAGCCAGAGGATGAGCAGGAGACCAGTGACCTGGTGGGGCCAGAACTGACATCCTCCAGGAATGCCCAGGGCATGCTCATCCCGCTGGGCAAGTCCTCAGGTGAGAACCTTGGGGGATGTGGAGCAGGAGCCGTCGTGCTCAGGTGGCTGGAGGTAACCCTGCTGCTATGTAAGTGCTGCGCCTGGACTAAGCTGGTGTCTAAGGTCTTGCTCAGGTCTTGCCTGAGGCAACCAAGAATGATGGGTAATGGAGAAAGTGTTCACATCTTTTAATGTTGTTATATCCCAATTAGTCATAAACGAGCAGTTCTGGGAAGATGAGGGTGGCTTCAGCCTGCTTACCTCCAGTTTGCCTTTGCGTAGAGTCTCTGATGTAGGGCAGGGTTCCTGCCAGAGCCACCTTCTGCATAGGTGAAATGTGCTTTCTTCCAATACCCCTAAGCTTATTTCCAAGCTCAGAACAACAGAGGTTTCTATTTGCATAAATGTGGGGGAAAAGGGAGAAGAGGCTGAAAAGTTTGCAGGGAAACATTAATGGTGGGGTCTCCAGGATGCTCGTTGCAGGCAGATACAGGCAGCAGTGTCAAACGGTGCTTGCGTGGGCACAGGGCTCACAGCTACCGGTGGGGCTCTGCCCTGTGCCTTGCAGAGAGCAGGCTGGAGAGGAACAGTGTGGCTGCGTTCCTGCTGCTGGTGAAGAACTTCATCCGGAACCACCCCGTGAACCAGGAGAGCCTGGTGCAGTGCCATGGGCCAGCCATCATCGGAGCGCTGCTGCAGAAGGTCTGGTGGGCTACCGAGGGCTCCAACCCGCGGTCCCCAGTACCATCCCCTAAGCGGAATGCTGGGGCTGCAAGCCTCACCTCTCACCCATGGCAGGTCTCCAGCCCACTGCTGGACATGAGCACGTTGATGGCCTCACAGATCCTCATGGAGCAGGTGGCCTCTGAGGGCAGCGGGCTCCTGCTGCATCTCCTCTACCAGCATCTCCTCTTCGACTTCCGCATCTGGAGCAACAGCGACTTTGCCGTCCGCTTAGGTGGGAACCAGGGGTGCTCGGGGTGCTCTCCATCCCAGCTGGCCTCTGTGGCTACTCACAGCTTCCCCCTGCAGGTCACATCCAGTATCTGGCCAGTGTTGTCAAGGACCACAAGCAGCGCATCCGCAAGAAGTATGGGGTGCAGTACATCCTCGACTCCATCCGGACATACTATGGGTGAGCTGTCACTTGTAGCCAGGACCTCCATGTGCTGTTGTGGTGGTGGGCTTCACCCCTTGGAGCTACAGTTTGGGGTAGACACCCTTTGTTGGGGTAATATTCCCCCTGCAAGCACCTCATGGGATGCCTTCTCAGTGTGGGAGCATGGTGGTGGGTGCAGGACCCTCCACTCCCCATGGCCATGCCCCATGCCCAAGCCTCCGCTCAGAGATTTCAGGGCTCAGTCAGCCCCAAAATCCACCCCCAGCATCTCTCCAGCAGCAGTCAAGAGCATGGTGGCCCCTGCAGCAGGCTGATGCCCTTTTCTTACCTGACCTGATGCGTTTCCACACACCAGTAGTAGTGAGGGTGCTCACACCCCACAGAGACCCAAATGTATGGGGTGAACATTTCCCAGTGGGCAGAGTTGGCTAGAAGGGATGTCCACACTGGGCTGTCCCAAAGCATCTTGGGCTTCATGGTGGGATTTGGGATCATGCTGGCAGTGGGTGACAAGGGGCAGTTGTGCACATCCCCAGAGGTAATGCCCATGTGTGTCCATCCATCAGCACCTCCAGGGAGAAGACCACAGCCACCGATGACATCAAGACAGTGCAAACATCCCTCTTCAGCCTGGTGAAAGATTTCTTCTGCAGGAGCTTCTCTGGGGAGGAGATGCAGAGCTTGCTGAGCTATGTGGCCGGGGCTCAGGATGAGCAGCAGGTACAGCACCAAGCTACCCTGGTCCCCAAACACCTCAGTGTGCTGTGAGCTGGCCCAACACTTGGCAGCAGGCGGAGAGAAGCTGCTGATGTGCCAGCGGAGTGCGTGGAGAGCAGTGGACAGTCAGCCCCATGTCCTGCAGGTCTGCGGGGCACTGGAGGTGATCCACAGCCTGTTGAAGGGCTCGCCTGCCCAGGAGCAGCTCTTTGCCTTCCTCTTTGAGCCAGGCCATGTGGAGGTCCTCTTCTCACTGCTAGTGCAGAAGAAGTTCTCTGATGAAGTGCGAGAGAAGGTTTTCAAGGTAAGGCAGGTCCCCAGTGCCAACCTCTTGCTCAGTGGCCAGGGGCTTTGCTGCGGCACAGTGGCCACATTTCTCTCTCTCACCAGGTCCTTTACAAGATGCTGAAGTATGAGAAGGTCCCCGAGCGCAGCAAAAACCGCCTGAAGCTGAAGGACATCGGGTACCAGGGGCTCATCGCCTGCCTCAGTGACATCCCCGGCTCCATGCTGCTCTTCCGCTGCCTCTCGGAGCAGGTCCTCGGGGCAGGTACTATGTGCCCTACCAAAACCAGGCTAGCCCTGACCGCCCATCCCAAACACATGCCATGGGGTCAGCATGGTGGCTTCCGCCGAGGCTCAGCTGCTGTTGGGACTGGGGGCCTTTGGTGCTTCTGGGAACAGAAGGAGATGTCCCACCACTGCGCTCCCTCTCCTTGTCCATAGACCCTCCCAACTACAAGGACCTGGTGGCCGTGGTTTACCTGTCCCACCGGGCTGAGCTGACCGTCCGGCTCGACATCTGCCGCAAGGTGAGCCGGGTAGGGAGTGCGTGGGGCTGTGACTGAGTTGTCACCCTGGGGGCTGAGTTTCCTGGGCGCTCAGCCATGCACAAGCACAGGGGCCGTGGGGATGGTGGCAACACCTCGTGCGCAGAGCTGCCAGCACCTGGACATATCAGCATGGAGGTGATGCAGCCTCAGCACCCTGTGATGGTGGTGGAGGATCTGAGGTGCTCGTGACCAAGCATCCTGTCCTCTGGAGGAGCCAACCCCCCAAGAAGCAAGCAGGAGCTGGGGCAACAACATCAGGTCTCCCCCTTCGCTTTCTCTTGCAGCTCTTCCACTTGATCTACGCGCAGCAGGACATGGTGAAGCAGCTGGCGAGGTTGGCTGGCTGGCAGGACACACTCACCAAGCTTTATGTCAAGGAGTCCTACGAGTCCCGCCAGCACAGCCTGAGCAATGGGGGCAATGGGGGCTGCCTGGAGCTCCTCCGCCTCTCAGACCCCTCTAGCAAGGATGGGGCAAGCCCCCCACCGGCTGAGCTGCAGGAGCTGGATGTTTTCCTGCCTCTGGGCTACGAGGCCTCAGACCAGGAGCTCTCCGAGGGCTTCTCTGACCACTCCATCTCCCCAAATGGCCGCACCAAGTCCTTCCACTCCTACAACTTCAAGTCTTTTGATTCCTCCGACCGGGCCAGCCGCTCATCCTCCAATCCTGGCGATGGTCCTCCTTTTGACGGTGTCTACCACCCGCTCTCGCCTTTCTCCACCTCACCGTTTGACCTGGGGCTCGACCTGGCCAGCACCAGCTCCATTGCCACGGCTGAGAGTGGCACTCAGACCCCTGCCAGCGGCCCTGGCACCCCGTCACCCCTGGAGAGCTTCAAGCCCTTCCCAGGGATGCGAGTGCGCAAGAGCTCCAGCCTCTCAAACGTCCTGGATGAGAGCAGCTACCAGGACATGCTGCCCAGTGACAACGTTTCCAACACCAGCAACCCCCAGGTGAGCCCCAGACCACCGTGCCCACCACCCTGGGCTGTGCTGGAAGCAAAACCTCTCACCCTTCCTCTCTGTTGGCAGCAAACACCTGAGGAGGAGCTGTGCAACCTCTTGACCAACATCATCTTCTCAGTGACGTGGCGTGGTGTGGAGGGCTGGGACGATGTGGCATGGAGGGAGCGCGGGCAGGTCTTCTCCGTCCTCACCAAGCTGGGGACGGCGTGCGAGCTGGTGCGGCCTCCCGATGAGATCAAGCGCAGGTGAGTCCTGTGCAGGTCTGAATGGGTGCATGCCGAGGGAGGACCACCCTACAGAGCTGCCTGCTCTTCCGCAGCCTGCTGGAGATGATGCTGGAGTCAGCGCTGACGGATCTGAAGGAGTCAGGGCCAGCCACTCTGCCCGGTCTCACCCACAATGCCCTCAAGCTGCTAAGGCTGCTCCAGGACTTCTTGTTCTCCGAGGGACACAACAACCAGGCCCTGTGGAGTGAGAAGGTGCATGGGCACGAGCAGGGGCTCCTTAACCTACACCTGAGCTCTGAACCCTAATGCTAACCCCTAACTGCTGATGTTATCCCTGACCCTAAACCCTGCCCCTGCCTGCAGCCCTTGAACCTAACCTTAGAAATGCCTTAATCCTGAACCGCAACCGTAACCCATAACCAGTACATCAAACCCTAACCCTAAATCGTAGCCCTAGCCCTACACCCTTGCCGTAAACCTGACTAACTCTAAACCTTAACTCTAAGCCTGCAACCTTGCTATGAAGCCCAATCCTATATCTTAGTCCTAACCCCTAATTCTAACCTTTAACCCCACTCCTACAACCTTACCGTAAACCCAGATCCATTACTCTAATCCTACATGCTAAAATCTAACCCTAAACCCCATCCCTAACTCTCGACCTGTAAACCTAACCCTAGCCCTTACTGTAAAGCCTAATCCTACACTGTTGCTATAAAGCCTAACCCTGATCTTAAACCCTAACCTCTACACCCTTACTGTAAACTCAGAACCTTAGCCTTATGCTCTAGTCTGTTTCCCTAAACTATAAACCTCATAACCATACCTCCTAAATCCAGAACCTAAACCTTAAGGCTGTATCCTTGCTGTAAATCTCAGCCCTAACCCCGATTCTATACCCCAGTCCTAACCCAAATTCCCACCCTTAACCCTAACCCTACACACAGGGAACAAGAATCTTAATCCTATACCCTAAACTCTACCCTGAAGTTATAATTTATAAATCTAACCATACCTCCTAAATCCTAACCCTTAACCTTACGTCCTTGCTGTAAACTTCAACCCTAATCCCAATCCTACGCCCTACCCCTAACCCCAGTCGTAACCTTTAACCCTACCCATCCACCCTTACCATAAACCCCTAAGCTCCAATATGTAACCCTGATGCCAGACCCAAACTAGTTTGTCATTAGGCCTTTGAGTTGGGATTCTAACCTTCCCCTATACCCTAATCCTAACCCCTACCCATTACCCAAACCCGTGTCAAGCAAAGCCCCCCCCCTCCCATAACGGGGACAGACCTGGTGGCTTTGCACCCACCCAGCCAGAGGGGGGCGGGGGGGTTGCGTGGCCGGGTGTGGGGCTCACTGTGCCCCCCCCAGATCTACGAGGGGGTGAGCAGTCTGCTGGACAAACTGGGCGTCTGGTACCACCTGGCCAACGGCACCTCCGACCTCAAGGAGATGGCCCAGACAGGTCTACGCATCCTCGTGGGCTACATCATGCTGCAGGACCCCCAGGTGGGTCACCCCGTCTTGGAGTGAGAGCCCAGCCCTTCAGGCAAGGCAGGTGGCCCCATCTGATGGCCGTGTCCCCGTCCCCCCCCAGTTGCACTCACTGGCGTATGTGAAGCTGCACAGCCTGCTGCAGACCGCCTCGGCTCCCAAAAAGGATGAGGCTTGCTACCTCCTGGGCAAGCTGGAGACCCCCCTGCGGCGCTCACTGGACGCCAAGTCAGAGACCTTCTCCTGGTTGGTGCCCATCGTCCGTACACTGATGGACCAGTGCTATGAGACCCTGCAGCTGCAGCTCTTCCTGCCCTCGCTGCCCCCCACGAATGGCAGCCCCACTTTCTACGAGGACTTCCAGCTCTTCTGCACCACGCCGGAGTGGAGAGGCTTCATCGAGAAGCACGTGGGTGCCATGGGGCGTGGGGTGGCATTGCTGTTGCGGGAATGCTCTCCCAGGCTTAGAGATGGGTCTGTGCTGTGGCAGGGTTCCCATGTCACCACCAGAGTGGGATAGACCGCAGGGGTGCCCTCCGGGGCGGGGATGCTCATAGCCTGGAGGATGCTTGGTGGGTGCCCAGCCCTGCAAACACCTCCCCTCTTGTCCTGGTTCTCTTGGTAGGTGCAGCCCACCATGGCCCAGTTTGAGATGGACACCTTCGCCAAGAGCCACGACCACATGTCCAATTTCTGGAATGCCTGCTACGATGCCATGATGAGCAGCTCCCAGCGGCGGGAGCAGGAGAAGGCAGCCAGTGGCAAGATGTTCCAGGTATTTGCCTGTTCCTCGCCTCTGGGGTATGTGCTTCTCATCATGGAGACATGCTCCTTACCCCAAAGCTGTCATCCAGATGTGCTCCTTGCTCTGGGGTTGTCATCCTTGCAACATGCTGTTCTCCCTGAATAAATAATCCTGGGGATTGCGCTCCCCATCCCAAGGAATGTCATACTGGGGACATCCTCCTCACCCCAGGGACGTGGTCCTCAGAACATGCTCCTCATCCTGGGAATATCATCCCAGGGATGTGCTTGTCAACCCAGGGACATCGTTTCATGTGCTTCTCACCCTGGGCATACGCTTCTCCTTCCAGGGACATCACCCAGGGGTCGTGGGGATGTGCTCCTCACCCTAGGGGCATTCATTCTGGGGATGTGCTTTTCATCCTAGGGATGTCAACGTGGGGAGATGTTCCTCACTCTGTGGACATTGTCCTCAGGATGCGCTCCTCATCCTGGGGACATTGTTCTGGGGGCGTGCTCCACACTCCAGGGACATCATCCTGGGGACGTGTTCCTCAGTCTGGGGATGTCATCCTAGAGACATTCTTGCCCCAGGGACATGCTCCTCAGCATGGGAACATTAATCCTGGGGATGTGGTCTTCATCCTGGGGACGTGCTCCTTACCCTGGGGGCACTACCCTCAGGAAGTGCTCCCCCTCATGGGGCATTTTTATAGGGATGTGCTTATCATCCCAGAGATGTGCCCATCATCCTAGGGGTGTGCTCCTTACCCCAAGTACATCCTCCTGGGGATATTCTCCTTGCCTTGGGGACAACACCCCATGGACATGCTCCTTACCATGGGGGTGCCCCCAAGCCCCAGCCCTGCTGTCACTTCACTCTCCTGCTCCCCTGGCAGGAGCTGGTGCTGGAACCGGCGGCAAAGCGCTCCAAGGTGGAAAACATCCGACATGCCAACGTGCTCAAGCAGGCCAACAACCACCACAGCACCGTGCTGAAGCAGTGGCGGTCCCTGTGCCGCCTCCTCACCTCTCCCCGCTCCGCCTGGGCTGACCGGTGAGCCCCAGCCTCTGTGCCCGTGGAGGGGTGGCGTGGATGGGGGTCCCCGGGGTGCCTCAACTTCACCTGCCCCCAGGAACCCACCGGAGGTCCGCTGGAAGCTGTCAAGTGCCGAGACCTACTCCAGGATGAGGCTGAAACTGGTGCCCAACCTGAATTTTGACCAGCACTTGGAGGCCAGTGCCTTACGGGACAACTTGGGTGAGGCTGATGGAGTGGGGCACCCAGGGGTCCCTATATGCCACGGGCAAGAGGGTGCCAGCACTTGGCTGTATATGGCTGGGTTGAGCTGGGAGCTGTCGTGGACCCTGTTGGCATTGGGGGATGTGATGGGGTCCTTCACAGGACTTGTCCCCCAGCTGTGAGGGAGGACTTCTGACCCCTTCCTCACTGCAGGAGCTGACCACCTCCACAGCCCCACCGAGTCCCTCCCACTTGCCATGGCCAAGGAGGCCAAGGTGAGTGAGATGGAGGATGACCAACTGGCTGAGGAGGACCTCCCTGTCCTGGACAGCCAGTGAGTGTTCCCATTCCCTGCGACGGCGTTGGCTCAACCAGGCTGGGGGTGTCACCACTGGGGTCTCCTCACCCTCCTGCGTGTCACCCAGGGCTGAGCCCAAGGAGCAGAACCAGCGGGAGAAGCTGGTGGTCTCAGAGGACTGCGAGCTCATCACGACGGTGGCTGTCATACCCGGGCGCCTGGAGGTGACAACCCAGCACATCTACTTCTACGACGGCAGCAGTGAGAAGGAGGAGACGGAGGGAGGTAACAGCATCTGCTAACTGGGGGGGGTTCCTGCAGCAAGGTGGGGTGAGGAACCCCCTTACCCGTCCGATCCCCCCAGAAGCCCATCACACCAGGTTCTGGTTGTTTTGGCGGTGGGATCCTCCCATTCCCAGTCACTTGCCCCGGTCACTGCCTCGGGAATGGGGGTCTGAGTGGATGGTGACACCCGCGGGGCTCTGTGTCCCCGTCTCGGCAGGGATCGGTTACGACTTCAAGCGCCCCTTGTCCCACCTCCGGGAGGTCCACCTGCGCCGCTACAACCTGCGCCGCTCCGCACTGGAGCTCTTCTTCATCGACCAGGCCAACTACTTCCTCAACTTCAGAAAGAAGGTGGTGGCAACCTTCCCACTGCTCCGTACCCTTCCCAGGGCCTCAGCGCTGCCCAGGTTCCAGCCACTCCATGTCCTCCCCTCCATCCCCGCAGGTGAGGAACAAGGTGTACTCCTGCATCCTTGGCCTGCGTCCCCCCAACCAGATCTACTTTGGCAGCCGGTCGCCCCAGGAGCTGCTGAAAGCCTCAGGGCTCACGCAGGTACCAGCCCCACCTTGCCTACTTCCGCCCTTTTTCTTGGCAAAGGGAAGGATGTCAGCGTGGGATGGGGATGCCCATGGACCAGAGATGGCCGTGGGACTGGAGATGGCCATAGGCTGGGGATGACCATAGGAGGGGGAATGGTCCCAGGACTGGGCATGGCCACAGAATGGGAATAGCTGTAGGACCAGGGATGGCCATGGGACCAGAGATGGCCACAGAATAGGAATGGCTTTGGAACCAGG
>JARCZZ010032111.1:22306-39018 GCA_030323915.1 Brotogeris chrysoptera | reverse complement strand
GGCAGAGCATGAGACTCAGAAAGTCCTTGGTCAGACCAAAACATTACCCAGCAGTAACTGAAAACACTGGTGTTATCTGCTACCAAGATAACTGCTCCAGCTACTAAGGAGAAAAATGACTGCTGCTGCTGAACCCATGACACAATCAAATTGCAGCTGAAAATTCTAACTTTTTGGCTTCTTTAATTGACATTTGGAATGGGATTTTCAGCTGTCTAGACAGATAAAGTTCCACTGAAAATCAATGGAACTTTAACACTTCTAACGACTGTAACACCTTCAGAAATCCCATCTTTAGGACTCTAAATTACTGTCTCATTTTCGGAAGTACTCTGAAGCTTTGACTGGGTTTTACTGCTGCTACCTACCACTTGAACCTTTCTAAATCTTCTCCTTTAATAGTGATGAGAGTTTTGTGGGAGCTGTGCTTAGGACACCTGGAACTAGGACACCCATTTGTGGCTTTTTGAATTAAATCTTTTAAACACTTTCTGGAAAACTATAGTATAGATAGGAAGATTTGTATTACTCCTACACCACTCTTTGTCAAGTTGTAAATGCTCTGATCTACAGGATCTAAGTATATCAGTGTCTTTACCTGTCTTACCCAATGTATAATAAAATACGGAGACTACAGGCACTCAAACTGAAAAAAAAATTAATGCTTCATATATTTTCATTGAGATCTGGTTTTATAATGAAATTATTACTTTTGGATTGGAAGCATTAGTGAAAGTTAGTGTTTGTACTAGTGATTGCTACAAACTGCTTATATTTGTATCTCATGTTTTTTATACTAACACCATTATTTTGTGGAAAACAGCTCTGAGATGATGATGTTTCCCTTCTTAGACATTTTTTTCTCCTTTGATGACTATACCTTTTTAATGGAGTGCAATGCCTAAGCTAGAAGCTGAGCTTTAATCTATCATATTTCTAGTTCGAGTAGCTGAACTCCATCTGAAGCTTGAAATGCCATACTAAAAGTAACATTTCGGGTTGCTACAGCTGTTTTCTTGCCTATAGTTTCAATTTTTGACTGAATTCCATATACCTGGTTTAACATTAGTATCTAGTTTGATATCTTTCCTTTCAGGAAATTTTTTTAATTGCTCCTTACGTTTAGAAAGTGTGTGGAAGCCATAAATGAGATTCTTCCCTCCAAAAAGCTGATGAGATGAATATGGTGAAATGAAATTTGTGCACAAATGACTATCTGTTGTCAGGGCAATGAGATCACTTAGTGATCCAATGAGCAAGTTATCCTGTATTTTAAGAAAGAATGATGATAAGGGAAATGACATATTATGACAGTTGGGAAATACAAGGGTGTGTAACTGAGAAGGTGGTATAGGGAATAATGACTTTTAGCTGGTAAAGAAATACATGTGCGGAGGGTTTATGCTATGCATCCAGCACAGTCAAGCAGGGAGGCACAGCTCTGCCACATTTCACAGTGATATATCAAGATCTTGAAGAAATAAAAGTACATACAAACATTGATTGGAAGAAACCTCTTTTGCTGCTTACCTGGAAACCTCTTTTGCTGCTTACCTGGAATGCAGACCCCAGGAGAGATAAGTGCGGGTACAGCGTCTGGGACAGGGAGCTTTATTTCCTGGAGATAAGTCAGAATTGCAGAAGAGGAAGAGAGGATGTGTTGTGTTAGCAGGCAGAGTCCAGGTTATAATGCTTAATCTGAGTTTGTTTTTTTTTTATTTCCCCAGACTGAGACCTTGCATGAACTACAAACTAGAATTAGGAAACACTTTGCAGTCAGTTTTGTCTTGACTTATATGTGCTATTTGTAATATTGAATAGATAGTTGACAAATGAAATGAAGAAAAAGACTTTGCTCATTTAATTAAGAGCCATATAAATAGTGGTATATATTAGTGAAAAAAAACCCAAAACAAATCTGCATCTTTGCTTTAGGGTTCCCATAATCTGGCATAAATATAACGTGTAATAGAAATGTGTTTATATCCTAGTATATCTTGTTAAACCATTTAAAGTTAACTAATGTTTGACTGTTTCAAAACTTTAATTAGCATTTAACAAGAAAGCAACAGTAGAGCCAATTAGAGATCTAAGCAATAACACACACTTACTTACATTTCCTAGCAATTAATTGATAACTAGTTTACCGTGGGCTAATAATTAAATGAGAAAACATTCTGAGTAAATTGAAAGCACTGATGCAAATGAGTTCTGCATTTATTCTTTTCAAATTCACTGACCGCATTATCTAATCTGTCAGGAGCAGAGAAATGCTGAATTATACTACATGTATACTCAGGCTGAGTAACCAACACTTAAAGCAACTTTAGTCACCTTCTGGAAGCTTTAATTGCTTTGCTGAAGGAAAGTCTTAAAGCAGTGCTGAAGCTGGCTGGTGTGATACCCCAGGATTGCTGATATGCTGATAGCTGATGCTCTGTGGCCCTGCTGATCCCTGCCTGGTTGTCAGATTGGTTTCTTTTTCTTCTTTCTTGCACTTGAGATAGCAACACTGAACAGACACAGTGGGGATGCATGGTGAAATTGTGCAGTTATCATATCCATGTCTTTCCCGAGAAGAAAAATCTCAACCATGTCTGAAAACAAAAGGGCCACCATTTCAGTTACACTGATGTTGGCAGCAGACATGACTCTTGTGCCTTCTGCCAAATGCAAGATAAATGTCTGACAAAGAAGAGTCTGAGTTGGCAAAACCACTTCATATATTCTCTATGTGAAAATTGAAGACATTTTTCTACTGAATGTAGCAGTGATCATTCGGAATAGCTCCTTACAAACAGGAAATATCCCTATCACCCACACTTGAAGTATAGCAATCTCATTACATGTAGGAGAAAGTCTCATTTCATCTTGAAGTTCATCTATTTATGATATCTTCCTCATCTGGATGGGGAGTAAGGTGAAATTGCCTGAGCTCTATTAAGCTTTAAACACGAGCCATCCATTCCAGCAAAACGTTCTCCAAAAGATATTGTTTCTCAATACCACTCAGCCCTGACTACTGCAAAACTGCTTTGCTGTTACGCAGGGAAAAAGACAAACCATTTCAGCTCCTTCTCCAATATAATGGAATTGTAAAACAACAAGAGGATACAGGGTGGTTTTAAAAGACACTCCCCCTCAATTCTCATTTGTTTATCTTATCTAAATTAGGAGTTACTTATTTACTAGTGTGAAATGATGATACAGGACCTTCATGAGAGTACTTGAACAAGTATTGCCTAAAATAAGAATTTGTGTTCAAATTTGAATGTATTGTGTTTTCACTTGCTATTGCAGATTAGGAGACAATGGAGAACTAATAAGGTAAATTAGATCTAGTTCCTTGTTACAGACTTCTACCCTTCTCATTTCCAAACACAGCCTTAGGAAAAGAGCAGGTGGAAGATGCTGAGGAATATGCCCATCAGAGAGATGCTGGTCTGTGACATCTGTGAATGAGGATTGCCTGATTTCCTCTACCAGCTACCCTCACCTTGGGGTGAGCACACCTTTTCTTGGCTGCTTTATTCCCAGAAACCCCATCCTCTGTTTGCTTCATGAGCTCTCTTGATTACTGTAAATATAATATCTCTGGAGGTTTGGGGTTTTTGTCATTTCTAGATGAGTGATAGCATGTCAGTTCCTTTTTTATTTAGCAAGTAATATTTACTGGTATCCCTCGTAAGAGTTTTTGATTTGAAGCAATTTCTCTGAATTTCTTTCTGAGCTGAAAAACAGCTAATGCTGGAAGTAACAGACATGTTGGGTTATTTCATGTCAAAGAAATATGGTAGAACTACAGAATAAGTATGGATTCACATTTATCACTGTTTCATATTGTTTTTATTAAACTTTATTTAATCTTTGCTTTTTAACTCATTACTTTGGTTGTGACAGACTTTTATGATTTATTATGTTCTCTTAATAGATATACATTTTGAGTTACAGAGTGGTATAGTCATATTAGTTCTTTAAATTTTTTCTAGTGCCAATAGAGGATTGCTTTGGGAAATACTTGCTTAAAAGGGCTTCCTAAAGTTTATTTCTAGCAATGGAGTTTGTAGCTACTTGGTCCATTGTTTGAAAAAGTTTACTGTATGGGAGTCTAGATACTGGAGATTTTATAGTATTTGCTCTTCATCTGGAATTTCATATGTCTTAGTATTGGGGGTTACAAAGGTGTTATGCTTAAAAGGAAGGGCCAAGCAGACCCTCTTCTTACAAGTTCTCACTCATTCCAAGTGTTGTAAGCTCAAATATTATACTATATATGCATAGCCATAATTTGAAATGATAAATAGTGCCTGATTTACTGATATCTACTACAAAGACATAAATAGAGCTAAAATTAACTTGACTATAAAATAAAAGGTCACTTATATAGCATGTAGATATCAGTGCTGACTTGAATTAATTTTGATCTGATTGATTATTGTTTATAATTTTTCATCAAACTATGTACTTAAAAGAGCAGTCTGTCTGTGATGTAGTAACTAGAAGGAAAATAATGGCAAAATATAAATGCCATTTATTAAATATCAAATATGTATGTCCAGTAACCAAAAGAGCTGCTGTTTATAGGAAGTGAAGACAGTACAAACCTGGAACAACTGTCAGGGGTTTTTCAGGTAAAAAAGAATTATTATTTCTTTTTTTTTGTGGGCAGACTGGAAGTTCTGAAATTTGGCAAAATGATTATTAGCCATAATGATCACTAAAGAACTTCTTAAAGAAATAGAGCTCTTCATTATTATTGGACCTTCTAGAAATTACTTGCGCTTATTTATATATGAAGTCATTAATTTATGATTTATCCACTTGTCCCTTCAAAATTGTTCATTCTGTGGAATGAATGGGTATTATGGCTTTATGATGTGCATTGGTTAATCCTTTGAGAAATGACCTGTATTGAGTTAATTTATTGATGTGATGACATTTGAATGTGTTTTTGTGTTTTGTTTTAAATTTGCTAATTTCTCTTGGAGATAAAACTGAAATTTGTGATAGTCATAATCTACAGTGTCGTGTTTTCCAAATCATGGCATCCAAATGATGTCAGGGAGCAACTGGCACAATTTGCTGAAGAGATGATGTCTGGAATGGCTTCCAGTATTGGGTAGCATCTTAGACCATGGAAAATTTCTTTATTCCTGGTTGATAATAACTTCCTATTCCCATCTTTCTTATGGTGAAGACTTCCTTTGCTGGGCTCTCTGCTTAATGTTAACAGACATGGAAATTCAGACAAAATCTCCATGCGGGCAAGATGAACACTACTCTTTAAGTTCAGAAAATAAGACATTTTTTTGAATTTTCGAACCTGCAGAATAAATGGTGACTTAAAAATAATATGGGGGCCATACTTGTGGCAGGCAGACTGTATTTAACCTTTTTTTTTTCTGCATTAAAACCCTATGAAGACTGATATGTGGTTGTAAACTGAGAACAGCAACATTACCTGACATTTGTAATCAATATGTGTGCATGGTTTTCCTTTTGGTAGATCAGTGGGTAGCTCAGGTTTTTGCTTTATCCTAAGCTTAGATTTTTTTGACATTCTCTTGAAAAATATTGACTAAACTTCACGTTTGTGAGGCTATGTCTATAAAATAATTTATTAGTTTTAATTTCGCTGCACTTTCCTTGATCTTGGCAAGGCTGGAAGCCACCAAGATAAACCTTGCTACATCAATGTTGATATTTAGATCAATGTACTAGGTATGAAGCTACTTTCTACATTTGTATCTTTTTTTCTGTTTTTCATCAGTAGTGAACTTTCTGGTCACATTCTGCCTTTCACTGTGTATTTTAAAAGGTATGTATGTGCTTATAGGAATTTTTATATGAATACTTTGAGTTCATCACTTCAGCTTAAAAGAATGAAACAAACTTGCTCCAGCCCCAGGAGGGTTCATCAAATGTCGTGTGTTGCTCAGATTGCAGTCTTGCTCCTGTTGTATGCAGGGATCGTCTTCTGCAGTCAATCCAGCATTCCTAACCCCTTGCCAGGATTTCTTCTTTTCTTCCAGCAGGGTGCATTGCAGTAGTGCTGTTCGGTTTTGTTGAGGTACCCCTGATCTACTTGTTTTACTTTCTGCTTTGTTTCTATTTTGTTTGGTGGTTTTTGTTTGTTTTCTATTTTATCAATGGATTGCTTTCAGGGAAATCGTTACCAAACATATAAAGAACAGGTGGACTCTTCTTTCCCCAGGATATGCAAAGAATACTCGCCATCTGAGGTACGATTCTCAAAAGCTTTTGCTGTCTCAGACAAAAAGACTCTCATTTCACATTTCTTTTGGCGCAGACCCAGCTTTGCCCAGCTGGATAAGGGGAAGATGGAGGGGTGGAGCAGGGATGGACTGCCCAGGGCAGCCTTTTGCTGGGGGATAAAGGAGATGGCAAGCAGTGTGTGGGGCTGCTTTTAGGAACTTCCCTGCTTCCACTGGCTACACCAGTCGCAGCACTGATTGCCAGTTTGCAGATGGAATGGCATTCCAAATGTTGCTAGCTCCTGTTTAGGTACAGAAAAATTTCCTGCTATTCTGGCTTCAACAAGAAACTTGCTTGGTAACTAAAAGTATTCAGTGAAACTTTTTAGTTTTCATGTAAACTGATATCCAGGGGGGATAGCCACCCTTCCTCAGCCTCAGATGTCATCATTCTTTTTCTTTCTAACCAAAAATATTTAAATAGTTTGATTCATCTACACTGACTCACTGCTTAATGGGATTTTTAATCTGTTTATCTCAGTGTCTCATTCCAGTCTGTTTGTCTACTCCCTTGAACAAACTCTGTCGCCCATTACATGCAACCCCAAAGGCAGGTCGAGGTCCATTAGCACTGCAAGAACCCAGCCTACAAGAGTGACACAAGGCAGCTCTGTCTTGAACAAGCAAGAGCATTGGCTCTGCATGAAGCTTCTGCAAAGCAACACATCTTCTCTCAGATTTTTTATTTTCTTAGTTTGACTGTATTAGTTTTTTATGGAGGAAATGCAAAAAAGATAACTTCTTGGAGCCTTCTATGTTATTTTTTTTTAGCACTATTCACAACACAGACCAAGCCCATTGTGAGAGCTATTGTGAAATGAAGGAGTTCAGCTTCTACTTCGGACTCTTGTCACTAGGCGCTTAATAACCTTCTCAGAGAGGTTGAGATGGAAGCCTTTTTCAGTTCTCCCCCATCAGTGATTCTCTATAACAGAGACTAAAATATTGGCATGATTTTAGGCAAGGTGACATTTTTCTAAATACCTGCAAATATTGAGCCAGACATGGTGTGAACGTTGTACCTAGTAAAGCACCAAGTCTTGCTTTTGTCTCAGGTGTATGGATGTACCTCACTCTTGTACCTTTGCTTTGTCAATGAATCCACGTGTGTGGAACAATGCTTGTTCTGAATTGTTTGAATTGAGTGCTGTACACCTTGTTTCTCTTCTTCAGTGACTGTGCACAGAATCTGGAGTCATATGCCAACAGCGTAAACAAATAAAAAATGCAATTAAGATTGGAAAGTTCTCAGTTCTTAAGGAATTTAATCCTACAGGCTAGAAAACCCTTGATATAACAAAATCTGGGATAAAATATAGTTTTTATGGCCTTTAAATCAAAGATTCCTGACAATATAATAATAGGCTACTGTGTTCTTGGTGAAAACCATTTTGCAGTAGAAAGCAGTTAGGTATTGTATTTGTCCTTGCTCCTGGCTGGATGTGGACTTGCTTTATAATACAGATCTTTCACAGGTGGTATTGCAGAGCAGGAGGCGCAGTCATGCTGGATAAACAAACCAAACT
Source organism: Brotogeris chrysoptera (assembly GCA_030323915.1). Classification (NCBI taxonomy): domain Eukaryota; kingdom Metazoa; phylum Chordata; class Aves; order Psittaciformes; family Psittacidae; genus Brotogeris; species Brotogeris chrysoptera. Next base: position 31,217 of record JARCZZ010032111.1, on the reverse strand, counting down.
TCCATGCTTAGACTTGAGTTTGAAGATGTGGAGCCTTGAATGGGATAATCACAGCATTACTGCTTGCAAAAGCGTTGAGTAACAGCTGATTAGCACAAGGAAGTTTTTCTTTGTAATATGATGGGACTTAAGTTTTTGTTCTTGCTGTGACTAATTGTTGAATATTTTGAAAAACATTTACTCTTCAGAATGAAAAAAGTCAAGGTCAGATCTTCAGGGAGATGTTATATTTAATAAATTGCTTTTAAGACTTTCTTGCACTTATAAGGCTTTTTAAGAAAAAGTGTGGGTATTTTAGCCTTGATTTTATAAGCTGCTTTAATGCTGTTTACACTGAAATTATTTTTGTGCTGAAGACTATACATGTGCTTTAGTCCTTTGCTAGACTGAGGCCAGCATAGCCTTGGCAGGGATAAATCTCCATTTTTCTAGCACCTTTTATGTTGCTTCCAAAGTGAATATTGGTAAAAATCTCTTGAATCTTCCTTGGCTAGCACAAACATGTTTATCCAGTGTTCCTGAGAATGTTTCTGTGCTGTTCATTTAAAAGCCTTATTTGAGGTGCTCTTCCTTATTCCTCAAGGTTGTAATGAATTCTGTAGGAGTGGATTTTTAATGTAACTTTAAGATTTGTTTTCCACATCCCTTTCTGTGTAGGTTGCTTACCTATGTACTTTTACCTGTGTAATTACATGTGTGTGGTGCGTGTGCAGTTCCTAGAATGGGGTCACTCTAATCATGCTTCGCTGTCCTTCTGCTAGGTTTCTGCTGAATAAATGAGTCTGCATAAGAGCAGCTATGGCAATGCTAGCATGTGAGGCTGTGAAAATCTAGCCAGAGTCCTCGATGAAACTGCTACAGAGGGTGAATTACCATGTCCTTCCAGAGTTGGTTGCTGGATTCCATAGAAGTCTTTGAAATGTAATCCATGCTTATACCAAGGTCTTTCTTGGTCCATGTCCTGTATGGTCCTAGATTGTATTTGTTGTGCAGTTTTCAAGAGCAATTGCCAGCATTGAACAATAGCTCACAAGTGGTGGGAGGTTATTCTGGGTTCAGCAGCAGCAGTCATTTTTCACCTTCTTAGTGGCTAGTGCAGTGCTGTGGTTTTGAATTTCGGCCTGGGAACAGCACTGATAACACCGATGTTTTCAGTTATTGCTCAGTAATGTTTAGTCTGACCAAGGACTTTCTGAGCCTCATGCTCTGCTGGGAAGGAGGGGAAGCCAGGAGGAAGCAGAGACAGGACACCTGACCCAAACTGACCAAAGAAGTATTCCATACCACAGCGCATCATGGCCATTATGTAAAGTGGGGGCAGTTACCCAGAAGGGTTAGATCACTGCTTGGGTTGGGCTCGTGTCGGTCAGCAGATGGTGAGCGGTTGTATTCTCTCCCCTTGTTATTTCCCTTGTCATTTCCCTTGTCATTATTATTATTGGTGGTAGCAGCAGTGGTTTGTGTTATACCTTAGTTATTGAACTGTTCTTACCTCAACCCGTGGGACTTACATTCTTTCAATTCTTCCCCCCATCCCTCTGGGAGCAGGGGGGGAGGAAGTGCAGGGAGTGAGCGAATGGCCACATCGTACTGAGTTACCGGCTGGGCTTAAACCACGACAGAGGTACAGTGCAGTTTCTAACCTGTTCTCTGGGTTTTTGATTTATTAGTGGACAGGTGCCTACACACAAAGTAAAGGTGACGTATCTCACCTAAAGATGAAATTTTGCGTTCTGACAAAGCAGAACCTCTGTCTGGGAGGATACTTGTGGATGGTGAAATGGGTGATGGCTCTGAACAGCAGTGTATGCAGGTTGGAGTAAGCAAGCTTTGTGACTGGTATATTTTGCAGGCTAACTTTGAAAAAGTCTTCTAGACAAAATCATTTATCCCATCTACATTGTATTTCTATTTCGAACTGTTCATTTGAAGTGATGTTAGGTATACATCAAGTAAATAGCTTAGTAGAACAAAACTGTCAGGCAACTATAAATTAAAGAGAGTTATGTTAGAGTTTATGGTTTCTGCAACTCTTAATACACCTTGAAGCTTTAGTACAGCATTTGAGCTCACAGTAAGACAACAGTTGACAGGATTATATTTTATTTGAAGAAGTATATATTTTAAGAAGCCTGTTTGCTTCTTTCTTCCTTTCCTAATTTATTATTTTTGGAAAAAAAGTATTATAGAACTTGGGCATCCTTCTATCTGTCTGAACTTCCCTCCCTCCCATCCTTATCCTGTCCATTTTATGTCCCGTAGCAGAGCACTAGTCATCCTTTGCCACCCTCACTTCATAACTGAATTCTTGAGGTTAGGTGCAAGAAGTCTGATGGTACCACTGGGAATAGTGGGCCAGTTCTGTTCTGGGGTAAGAACAGTTCAGTGTCAGCCATTCCATGGACAAGATAAAAATCATAGCGAGTTATACCTCAGATTTATTGGTGGTTATTTGACACCACTTGATACCAAACGGTCAGGGGTGATAGTTTACATCAAAGCCACAGAGCTGCTGTTGCATTTCTTGGCAGGGTTATTGGACCACACAGGTGGGGCTGGGAGCTCCAGGCAGCCCGAGCTGCTCTGACCTGGTGTGTGCACTTCAAGTACCATTTGCTGATTGCCAGAAGAAGAAGACAGGATTGACTGAGTGCCCCGGCATGTCAGAGTACAAAAATGACTGCAATTCTGCCTTTGGTAGAAGCTTTAGGCAGAAGCAAATGCTACCTTGTCATGAGTTGTGGCAGACAACCTTCTTCTGCAGGTGTCAGTCAAATGTAAGCCTTCAGCAGACCTGGTAGCAGCATTTAGGAGCATCTAGTCTAAAAAATGAAACATAGGTTTTTGTGGATGCCATGTAGGCATGCTGGGGCTGGAGCTCTGCCTCCCTTGTGTAACTGCAGTGATTTCAGGGACAGGGCAGTGTGAAAGGAAGGTATGTAACAACTCAGCCCTCATATTAAATATGTATCGTATGATGTCTTCATAGCATAAAACTATCTCCCCACATAGTCCTGGAGTCCTATGAGAAAACACACTTCAAAATATTCTGAATACTTCCGCACACTCAAACTTCGGTTTCTATTTATTACTTTTTTATAGTTCTTTAATCATGTTTATGCTGGTCCTTCAATTACAAACTGTGGAGGTCACTAGGACATGATTAAGAATGACAAATAAGATATTGTGGAGGGAAAAAATAATCAGTAAAATGGTGGCTGAAAATATAGCAAAGGAGAAATACTGTGCCTCTGTGCTTTGCAATTTGTTATTGACCAGCACTCTGGTACAATATCTTTCCTGCTGTAGTTGTCTCCCTGGGTGGTGCCCATAATGGGTCCTCTGAATAATGTTTTAAATGACTCTTATTGAATTTTCCAAGGCTTAGAAATAAAAGGGCCTGGATTTCTGAGATTTTTTGCATTTTTTATGATCGGGCTCTGAACAGAGTTGAATAATGCATAGTTTACAATATAGAAATCATTCCTGAGCATGAAAATGTCACTTTGCTAAAATCAAAATGGTTCCAATCACTTATGATTATTTTTTGGTCAGGTTTTTTTAAAGTTTTACTTGTGTTGGTTGAATTGGGAGTTTTGTTATTAAACAACTGGTTTTGTAAATTTGGATTAGTAATAAAAACTGCTCTAAAAATAGATGCAACTTTAGAAAGAGATAAAACAAATATATAGATATTCCAGAATTACTAAAATAAAATTTTTTGAGCCCATCAGAAAGAAATGAGCTTCAAGGAGAGAAAGGTAGATTCAGGACAGGGAGTTAAAGTGCTCCAGAGACTCACGTATCCTTTCCATCCTCCTGGGGAGAAGGAGGGGAGAAGGGCACAGGGTCTTCTCACTGTTGATATCTTCTCTGTTGGTACCTCCAGGTATGCCGGGGCTGCTGGAGCCTCAAGTAGGGGTGACTTCCAGCCCACCACTATCTCCTGACAGGGAGAGACTTGGCAGTCTGCTCTCCATGGCAGCCTCCAGCTTAATTTTCCTATGCTTTCAGCCAGTTCTGAGTCACTCCAACATCTGAAACAGCAACAAAACTGAGAGAAAAAAAGGAAAATAAGAGGAGTGTCTGTAGCTCTTTTCCTTCTGATGGCAGAAGCCTGTTTTTCAGGCACTGAGGAACTTTTCATGCTTTCCTTCAGCCCATGTCCCTGTGGTGGTGGGGTTAGAGCAGGTAAAATGGGCAGGTGTGAAGGGAAACCTGCACCGAAGGATGTGCCAGCCCTGAGCACTGTGGTGAACTCGTTTGGGTACACAGTTTAGCAGATGATGTTAGCAGTTCTGTAAAGGATTACTGATAAATCTGCCAGAACAAGTCAAATCCTCTTTACCACTGCCTTTCTGTTATATGTAACTCGGTTCCTTACTGCCAAGAAATGTAGACAATTTTCACATAGATAGCATTGGGGCATAACAATATCCTATATGTGGAACAGCAGACATTTGGTGGTAGAGACAAAACAGCATTTAGAATAAAATAGATTGTTATCAAATAACACAGTTTATAGTTTTCAGATTCTTTAACAGTCTGAAAAAAAAAGCTGGAGCAGCATTCACATTTATGGGTATTTCAGAGAATTACAATGCATTTTGCCTTTTTATTTGCAATAGTCCCCACTTTTTGCAGGGTAAATCAGCTTGGATGAAACAAGACTTAGCCTTGTTCTTGCCAACTCCCAGAGGACCTGATTATGATTAAACTAAACAGATCCTGCAATATGTGAAGAATTTAGAGGCATAACTTGCTTGGTCCTGCTACACAGTTCAGACCAAGCTAAGTTAAATTTTCATGCTCATGGTATTCAGGTCCAGTTTTGAAACTGACCTTCCTGTTCTCACACAAGCAGTGCTTGCCTTCTTTCCTGTGCTCTCTCCCCTGATGTGAACACTGCTGTGAGATACTGATAACATGTTGCTGCAGCAGCCATTGCCTTTGCAGTTTGGGACTATAGGAGCTGTTGGTGTAGGTGAAGCTGCTGCTGCAGGGATGGAGGCAGGTTGCTCTCCATTGAGAGATACCCAGTGTGCTGTCTAACCCCAGATCCACCCCGTGGGGCTGCTGAAGTTGAGCTACCCCATCCTGTGTTAAATAAGAGGTTGGAGTAATTGTGTCTTTGAGCATGTCCCCTTGCATGGCTCCCTGTCAGGCACCTTCCAGCCCTGGCTGCTGTTTTCCAATCCATGTAGAGTGTGGGTCTGGCCCTTGGCTGCTGGGAGAAGGTTAACCCCAACCATGGCAGACAGTTCATTTATGCTTGCACTATGTGCTCTAAATTATATGTAGCTAAGGTCTATTTTCCAGGAAAAGCAGTTGCTTTCAATTTAAAAATGGAAGCGTAAGTAGGTCTTTGATCTCAGTTCAAGTTTCTAAGCAATGCTATAGTACAAATAAGTAGCAATGCAAGATCAGATAGTTGTTGGTTTTTTTTTTTTTTTTTGTTATTATTAGGTTGACTGGTAACATTTGCTTACCAAATCATTGAGAAATGCTGGCAGTTCCCAAATATAGTGGTCTACAAGTGAAACTGCAGTCAATAAGACAGAAAGAATTAACAGCATGTATGCTAGAGTCATGTCAGTGCAGCTGTATTCTACAGTCATCACATCCAATGTTTTAGAGAAAGCCCTGGGTAACATGTCAATTATTGCATTTTTATTCTTGTGTCATTCAGAAAAATGAAATCCTATAAGGGGATAAAAGCCCAAGGAAGAGTGTGTGAATCATAGAAATTTTATGTAAGAAACATAGAATATTAGAGGTGAGCATTCTTACTTGGTAGCTCAATGTAATGATGATTATTACATGGGTTTAAAGAATAAGACAAAACCTTTACCTCTGCGTGTTTCCTGCCTGCCATCTAGCTCTGTTATTTGGAAGTCTTTGGAGTAGCTGAGCTCTTCTGAAGCCTTACCTTGCTGCTTGGTACAAATGGAAGTGCTTCTAATGAATTTGGGAAAGCTTTTTTGTTAATTTGTGAGGATATGTCTTTTGAAACTCAAGAGTAAATCATGATTTGTGCTTCAGGAAATGGGAGACACATATTCCTATATATTTCTTATGTATGGAGGGATCTATCCAGGTGCTCCTATGCTTCCCTTTACTGTAATACATGGTTTACTTCATCAGCTTGTGTATCTCACAGAGAAAGAGACCTGTCAATTTACGTAGGCATTTGTAGTCCTCTTCCCATTTCTGTATTAGCTACTGTATTTCAACCATTTATGTACTGCACTAAACCCTTTTTTGTTCAGAAAATATTTTTGGTATAGCCTCAAGACATAAATTGCTGCTGATATAGAAACATAACCTTCTCTGTAAACTTTCTCACTTTGCAGTAAAAATGTCTTTTCAGTTTAGCTTAGATTTTTCTGAAAAGCATCTTAAGATAATTAAAAAAGAAAAGCAATCGACAAACTCTACAGTTGTATCCAGTTTTGAATGCCTACAAGTGAGGGTTATATTGCTTCTTGGTTATACCAACTGTACTTCCAACCTATACCTAGTGTACTTCCAACTTATAGGTATACTTCGCTGAATTTCCTGTCTAGTCAGGATCAGATACTGATGAGTCTGTGGCTGAGTGAAGAACCCAAGGCTGTCAGGGAGGTTCAGCTCTGGAGCCTCTTACACTGGCCACGTTCCTTTCCTTGAACTTTTGCATTCTAAAGTTTTTCAGTACCATACCGCTGTAACTCTGAGACTTACCTCACTCCTGAGACTGGAACAGTTACAGAAAAGTTTCCAGAAATCTGAGTAAAAATGAGCAAACCAAAGGTCAAAAGTTTTTTGGTGAAAAAGTGGAAGTTGAAAAATTTTCCTTAAACACAGCCGCAGGAGAAGAATGGTCTGTCCAAACTTTGTTATTTGTCCAGACTTTACTGCCCTTAGGATGTTGCTTTTTCTGCAGCTGTGAATTATGAATGGCCTTCACTTTTTCTACCTTACAATTCGACAAAGAAGTAAGTAGAATAAAACATGTAAAAAAGCCCAAACCAAACCCCAAAACAACAACAGCAGCAACAAAACCCACAAACAAACAAAACAATCCAAAAAAGACAATACATCAAGGACATTTCTATTGTGTTCATTAAGTTACTTCTAACAGGACCAACCACTGGTTCAGAGAGTAAATAGAGGCTGGAAGGGTGTTGAAGAGACAGACTCATTGTGTGCCTCTGAGCAGCACTCTCTCACACACACATGCAGGTGCATGCACAAGTCCATTGAAGAACTGGCTTTTATACTGCTCTTTGGAGAGCTATGCTAGATAGGATTCACTACAGGAAAGTCAGTGTAAGCTGCTTATCCTTAAAAAAAGAATCCTTCCTGGTAGGAATGAAATCACTCTTAGCCTTTTGTCTCTTTTCCTTAAGCTCTCCTGCTCACTGCTGAATACCTTCAGGATAAAAGATGTAGTTAAGATGAAGTGAAGAGCAGCAGTACATAAAAGCATTAAAACTCCTACTCGTAAAGCTCAGCAAGGGACACGGCATCTTTTATCCCATTCAGAGTGTTTCACAAGTGAAAAAAAAGTGACAAACTTCTGGTTCATTCCAGTGCCATCCTTAATGATCTTGCTAAATAGTCTGAAGCCCTTGTGAGCCAATCACTTGGATCAATTTGTGTTTGCCTGCTTCATAAAATGCAGTGACGATAAACTTGCTGTTACAGAAACTTGAAGCAATTCCCAGGGAAGTTATCTAAAGATTGTGGGCTCTATTCAGAGTGCACAGCTTTGTACTAAAACAAGCTCTTTGACTTCCATGTGGCGCTTGTACTTCAACCTGTTGTACATCTGAAAGGATGTAACATTTTCTCTGGCTGCAGAGTTGTTGCTGCTGCTTCACATTTAGGCAAAACCACAGTTTCTTGTATGCTCCACTAACCAAAGTGGAGGATTCTTTTTTGGGTTTTTTGTACACAGTAAATCATAAGAGTACCAGTCATTATCTTTGGTTCATTAGCCACTGTGGAGCGCTGCTGTTTACCGCAACTGTTCAAAAAGGATCAAAATGCATATCCAGGCATGTACTGTCAAACCATTTTACATTTTAATGTTGACTGAGAGTAATCTTGCAAGGAAAGAGTACTTGAAATGAAAATGAAATATTTTAACATGTCTCTATGAGAGTATTTTAAATATGATGTCTCTGTTTAAATACCCAAGAAAGGTGAGTGGAGAGCAGTGTGCTTGTAATTGTCCACTTAAGAGCAGAGTTTGCCCATGAAAACCTGCAGTAAAATTTCCACTGGTACTCAGGATATTTTTAAACAATTTAACTGTGGGTACCTGAGCCAAATGGACATAAAGAGAAATAAACAGGCTCATGTGGATGTTTGTCCTTCCTATAAGAAACCTAGGTCACGCAAATTCCAGCTTGCTTGATTTTGGCAGAGATGAACAAGAGTTACTCTGCCTATCGTGTGTTGTCACCTCTAAGTCTGTCACGACTACTGTAATATTAATACAAATGTTGAAGTTAAAACTACAATCCAAGCAAATCCTATAACTAGTTTTCCTACAGTTTCTTTTTCCTACAATTTCTTTTCAATTTCTTTTTATATGGGTTGATCTTAAAACTGCAGTGTGTGATGAAGTGTGCTACTTGAAAAATTTGGTATATGGTAGCAGCAGGTAGAATACACAGGTATACCTATGTATCAAGTTTTTTTAATGGATGTACATAAACATGAAGACATCTGTTTGTTAATGATTCTCTAGGAAGGCTAACTGAAGGTTGCTTCATGTCATGGTTTAAGACCCCCACCCACGCAGTTTTCTCACTCACTCACTCACTCACTCACTCACTCCCCTGTATTTCTTCCCCCAGTCCCGGGGGGTATGGGGAGGAGAATTAAAAGAATGCAACTCACACAGGTTGAGATAAGAACA
>JARCZZ010032111.1:0-22206 GCA_030323915.1 Brotogeris chrysoptera | reverse complement strand
CTGCTGTTATCAGTGCTGCTCCCAGGCCCAAAATCAAAACCACAGCGCTGCACCAGTTACCAAGAAGGAGAAAAAACGACTGCTGCTGATGAACCCATGACAGAAGGCTAACTGAAGGTTGCTTCATTTTCATTGTATCCCTGCTCAGATCTTCAAGAAAGCAACTCTAACTGATATAATGAAGTGATGATAGAAGGTAGGATTTCTTTTGCCCGTAAATAGGTAACATAACATATAAAGAAATACCATATCCAATTATTTCACTTTTGTATGCAGTGAAGTTCAATGCATTTGCAACTTTCTGGACTGACGTTATCAGCTACTGCCTTCTGAGAAGACAAAATGAAACACAGATTTCCAATGCTTCTTTAGTTTGTGTGAAAGCAATAGATTTTTACTGTTAGTACTGGGCCTGGAAATTAAGCTCAGTATAGTTGCCATCAACCAGGAGCTGTATTCAAACACAATATTATACAATGAACCCCTAGAACTGCAGGAAATGGGGAAAGGTTTGAAACAGTCACCATAGTGATAGAATGTACACAGGCTTTGACTGAAATAAGAGATGTATTAACATCAGGGAAATTTATCAGTCTCTTGAACTAATATTTATCTAGGGAAATGGATTCGTTCAGAAATGTGTGTAACTAGGATACATCTGACAACCTCCTGCTTCTCTTTCAAAAGCTTCAAAGTAAGACTTTTTTCTTGTAAACCTAATAGCCCTGACATTAGAAGACATTCATAAAATCATGCAATTTTAAGCAGAACAAGTATTAATTATCTGCTTGTGAATATTTCATATGAAAATATCTGAAGTTAATTTTTAAAAGTGGTAACATGGCAAGTGGTATCCTGAAAGCTACTGGGAAGAGCACCTGCTCACTGACCACTGCAATGATTTTGGCTTCTGTGCTTAAGAGTAAGCAGAGCTGCTTTACCAGTTCGTTCAAAGCGTTAACATTACAAGAAAAAATCTTCTGCATCATTTACTGTCTATTGTGTTGTCTTAACTCCATTTGTCTCATTAACAAAAAATCAAAGTCCCTGTTTTTATGTCAGCAAAGTTTCACAAGTAAATTTTAATGTGCACCATAAGGATTTTTTTCTGTGGAAGTTCAGTACAATTCTGACTGAGAAGAAACCACTGCTGAAATTTTTGCGTTATTTACAGGGGATGGTATTGCAGTCTTAATAAATGTCATGGTGTTTTTAACCAGTCTTGATCTTGGCATTTAAGAAGAACTGGTCCTAGGAAGAGGTGCTCTGCACCTTGCTGCTTATAATCTTAACATAAAATATTACTGATGCAACATCAGTAAATAGTTCTTGCATATTAAAACTTAGATATTGTTTTAATACTTACTGTGTCATTCTGGAAGTGGATATATATGACACCTTGCTGTATTGAGCAAGATTTATAGTTTTTCCTGAAATGTCAGTATGCCTTCAAGTACCGCTTTATCATCTCTTCATTTCTAAAATCAGAAGGAGCTACTGTGATAGTGTTGTCAGATCTTGTGCATGATAGAGAATTTTTGCTCATGATATGTTATCAAGGCTAGTTCTGTCCCATGTTCAGCTGGGAGGACTGCTCAGCTCTTTGGTATCAACTGGTGTTTTGACACGAAAGGCCCAGGTCTTTCAAAGCATCAACCTGCTTGCTTGAATACATTCCAAGAACTATCCCACTGATGTCTATGTATGAAGTTCAGTTTATACTTAAGTGTGTTTGGTCAAAGATTGACAATCAAATAGGTCATAAATAGAATCATAGAATCATGCAATTACTCAAAATATAGTTATGATTAAATAATAAGGGTAAAAAAACCCTGCACAGAACTGATTATGTTGATCTTAGTCTAAGATAGAAAACAGTTCTTCTTTGTTCCATGTCTCATATAAAAAAGCTCATTTTATTTTCCCACTTTGTATAAAATACTTGTTCCTCACAACTTGACAAGAATGGAATTATAATTCAATTTGTCTTAGACTTTATATATGTTGTACTATAGATTTAAAACTAGGAGCTACTTAGTTTACATTTGTACCTCTTGCATTGCTTGTTTGTCTTCTGGAACTATTTTACCAGGGTGTGTTATTCAGAGCTGTTCCAATCAGTTCCTGATTTAACTGTCAGTCTTTGAATGGAGTATATTTAAACTTCAGAAAGGAGGGGTGGGAATAATAAGAAAATAGATTCAAAAATAGATTCCCATAGAATATATAATTGGAAGTAATCTTCTTTTTGTGGAAATACAGCAAAACAGTAACTCCGCATGTTCCAATATTTCCCCTGTCTTAGAAGATCACACCCTTGTGATAGCTGTCAAATGAATTTCTAAGACTATAGTGATCACACAGCAATTCTACATCTAATTTCATTTTTCTTCATCACAACTTACTGTTTATTTCTTCTGTATTTTTACTCTCACTTGCAAAGTGTGCTGGAGCAATTTTCTCATAAACAGTTGTGGAATTGGCTATGATGTGGTTTATGTCAAAGGAAAATGATAGCTATAGGGAAAGTTTTGATCTCAGGAGTTGGTTTCACTCACAGCGATTGCCTCCTGGCATGTATCTCTTGTGTAGAGGAGACATGGCTCTAATATAACCTGAGAACATTTATGGTAGGGAGTTATTTTAAGATGAGCAGAATCTAAGAACATCAAGAGATGTTCTGAGCCTTTGCTTTGAACCCATTGTTCCCAGATTTTATTTTATTAATTCATTATATTATTAATAATGTGATCTTCCATTGGAAGGTGGATGGAAGATGCTTATTATGTGGTAGTGGATCATGAGTCTTCTTGCAGGACCGGCTGTTCTGCTAACTTCTTATGTTTGCTGCAAACTGTTGGGAGTCAGTACTTTGTCTTCCCCAAAGCAGTGCAGATGCAAAAGTGAGATTTCAATGAGGAGTGTCTGGAATACCTTTATGCTTAACCAAGGTGAATACTTTTGTGGAGGCAGATTGTGGTCTTTATCCTCATTGTCTGGTCTTGTTATACCTCCTGAAATCTTGCCAGGCCAGAACATTTCTTTTGTATAGCTAATGGAGAGCGATCTACAGGGTTTTAGTGGGTGGAGAGGGTCAGCTCTATTAGTGCCATCTGTCCAAGAGTGAGACTCTGATGCTCTGTAATCATTTGGCTTAACTGTGTGGGATCTCAGCATGGTGGTTGCTGTCAGAACCAAGAACAGTGGAGCAGCTTCCTTTTACTTTATTATTTAACTTAAAAAGAGGGACAGGAAAAGGGATGTAAGTTGGACTTTCATAGGAGTTCTAGAGGTATTTGAACAGCTGTGAGACTGTGTAGTTTATATCATCTGCCTGAGTTTCTTGATTTCTCATGGGAAACTGTATCATCACATTAACAAAGGACCAGTTTCACCATTCTTGTGTATACGTATGAACAGATGCATCTACAGAGCTGAAAGTAGTTGTAAAATATAGCTTAAATAAAAAAAATATATTAGAAGGTATATAGCCAAATATTAAATATAGAAACAAGTGCAGTTTCTCCTGGTAATAGTTTTTGTTCAATTGCAATTCATGTATATTGCTAGGAGACTTCAACCAGTGTCTGTAAAAAGATTGGCTTAATGCATCCTGAGGGCTTAACAATCTCTCAGACTTCTTAATGGGCTTCAACAGGCAGTTTCCAGAACTGGAACTGTCATCTCTGTATAAAATGACAGATGCAATAAACTGCTGAGAAGTTAGGAACTTCTTTACTTTGCTTTGGGGACAGAAACATAAGAAAATACTGGGCTTGTGACCAAATGCGTAAGCTCGCCATACCTGCGTAGCTACAAGCTATTTTCCATAGTAGAAAACAGAGGAGCTGCTAGATTTACTGACAGCGAGGAATTCCTACAGCTGTTTGGTGGCATTGAGACTTTCATGTTATACCTCCCTGGGAAAATATATAGAGAAGTAATTTGCTGCTGAAGGCATTCTTTCCTTCCTCTGCCCCAATTTCAGTACTGCATGCAGTATTATGTATTAATGTCTACTTATCTAACATGGCTTTTCTATTTAGGTGAAGATATTGGTCTTTCCTTTGCCTGGGGACTTTTTCTTCCCCTCAGTTTTGTTTTCTGTCCACACTGAGTGCTGTCAATCTAGAGAGGAAAAAAAAAAAACCAAACTGCAAACTCCCCATGTTCCTTGGCTTTTGTGTCAATTTTGGTTTGTTTGTGCCAGTTTTGGTTTGTTTGTGTCGGTTTTGGTTTATCTGGTTTTATTAATATGAAAGATCAGTACAGGGAGTGATGTAATAAAGCAGAAAAGTTGGCTCTATGGTAAGTAGCAATAGATCATGGGTGTCCCAGGTCCTGGCAGTAGTGGCAGTCCAAAGACATGACTAATTTTTCCATACTTTTCCCTAATTCCTGCTCACATGCCATCACTTCAGTTAATATATATAAAAAAAGAAAAAGTGTAGGCTTTCTGTGAGTACAGTTTGTTCTGTTGTCTGACACAATTCAGATTGGTTTCTGTGATTTTGCTTTCCAGCTTGTGCATGGATCTGCTTCCTAAAGACTTATGTCCTGTTGTTTTATTCATGGGTGGCTTAATAAGAGGTGTTTGAGAAAGGAAAATCAGATTTTGTCCAATTCTGTTCACTGCTCAGTAACTTAACAAATAACAAGCAAGTTTCACCACATTCTCCTTTGCTTGCTCATTAGTAGACTTGTAATCCCCATTCATGCATGTAGGCAGTGAGATTCCAAATAAGCTGTTTACTGAATTTAGGTCTGATTATGATGCATGTTACATTCTTTACACTGAGTATGATAGAAAAATTTGGTTTGTCACAGTACAATACCAATGGAATATTGTTTTTTTTTTCTGCCATTAAGATGTGATATACAGTGATTTAATAAACTCTGCCATTTTAATATGCATTTAATGATACATAATTGCATAAGATTATATAATAAAATTATTAATATGCAATTTTTAAATTAATTAATTAAAGAAACAATATTTAATATTTGCATTATATGGAATGTAATATTTAATATTTATTTTTCTAATATTAAATATAAGAAACTAAACCATTTCATTTTCTATTTAGCTTCAAATGTGTCATACTATTCATAAAAACCTTGTAAGAATAATTCTCTGTCTTTACAGTGCTGAACTTCAGTTATTGTTGAAGGAAAGCAAGTGGCAAAGTTTCATGGCTTTCCAGGTTTGTTGTGACTGTAAGCTTATTACTATATGCCTGGATACTGGTTTTAGTTACATTATCTAAACCTGGAGTGATGCTGATGATCTTCAGGGAATTACTGCAGAGTTCCATCTCTGTAACACAGAACAAGAATTTTTTTGGAGTTTCGGTGGAAATGAAAAGTGAACAAAGTTCTTTCCCACAGAAGGAAAAAAAACCCAACAACCCAAACCTGCAATGCCAAATGCTTTACAGATTCAAGATACTGATTTAACACCAGTAGAACTCCAATAATCTTCATCCAAATGTATGCAAGCGAAAGTAAATGTAATGTACTTCTTAAACATATTTGCTCTGTCAGGCTGTCCCCATTCTGAGTTTTTAGTCATTGCACTTGAACTATGAATGAAGATTTCCATTTTCTGCTAAGATAATGGAAACCAGTTCTGGTCAACCTGAGTGAAACAGAAAATGTCTTTTCTTGATATGACTCAAGGATGCATACATAAAGTTGCTAACTGAAGTTTAAAATAAATCATCAAGAGAATTCCCAGCACAACTCGAGACCTGGAGAAAAGTGACCACAATTAAGCTAGGGTGCCAAAAGTTTTGAAGATAGAACTTTCCTAAGCAAGTAAAAGTGTTTTCTGATATGAATTCTGTAGTGAATTCAAACTCTAATATTTAAACCAAGATAGCTGTGGTAAGAAGAAACTTATTCTAGGAGGAAATTTAGATTGAGCTGAAAGTTATTGCATTGATCAAATTCTTCACATAGTCAGCTCCAGCAAAGTTATTTTTGAACTCATGTAGGCACAACGTATAATTTCCAGAAGTGTTTGTTTAATCATATCAACAGGAGGTAAGTGCCTAGGCACTTTTCAAAATACCACTGGGAGCTTTATGAAACATTTCATGTGATTTGAGCATGGATAGCTGTGTTTTATGATCATTAATGTTGGATCTTTGTATTACAGAAGCTTCTGGCATTACTAATTCGACTTGACCGCATATGAACAGTCATACTTATTGTTGTACCCAGAGTATTTAAAATAGATTTATGCCACTGTCATTATGGGCATTTCAGTTTGCAACCTAATTTTATACTCCCTCTGTCCACTGCTAGTCAGTGAAACATATGCTGCTCATATTAAATACTTCAGTCAATCACCCTTGAGTGCTAATCTGTCTATAGCCCTTTTTTATAATAAGGATTTAATGTAATACTTGAGGTTGTAACAGATACCCGCATTTTGGCTTTGCTTCAGCTTAGTAAAACTGCTAACACATTTTTGTCTTGATAGTACTTTTTAAAAAGGCAAGCAAAAAATATCTTATCTGAATTGTCTTAACAAGTATTTTCCTTGCTATTGAATATTTCGGTAGAAAGAAGCTTCTGGTACAGGGGTCTAAGATTATTTTGAAGACACTGGTCTCCTTTTATGAGTAACTAAGTAAAGCAAGATGTCATGATCAAACACACGGAGCAGATTCTGACCCTTCTAACCAGTGAAAAGGTGAAGTAATTTCATTCCCGTTTCTCCAAATTTGCCCTGAAGTTGTGAGCTACTGCAGACTTGCAGATCTCTTACTGGGACCAAAGTCTTGCCCAGCACTGGTATTGTGCAAACAAAAGGCTCCCAGGTAATCATTCAGATCTGGGGCACACTTTTCATGTGTTTATAGCTTTTGACAATTGCTTTAATTCATCTTTGTCTCTGAATGAGATTTGGATGGCAGAATTGCTCTGCTAACCTGAAATTGAGTTGACTTGACAGCCAGAGAGTAGTATTGTTATTGGCTGAATACCATTAATTTTGATGTGACATATTTCTTGCTAATGTGAACATTTATATTATCTGTATTTTCAAAAAGCACGAGAAAGGAAAAAAGATCTACCACAACAGTATCAATATTTCAAGGGCAGACAATGCAGTAGGGAACGCTCTGACTTCTGTAGCACTGTTTTTATTGATTGCTCTAGGTCTAAAAAGCATTTTTGTCTTTCTTTTCCATCCCTTTTTCTTCCAGGGACTGCAAATGCATGTGAAGAGGAAAGTCAACATGAAGAGGGAAAAAATGTGAAAAAGCAACTGTAGTTCCATGAGGAATCCTGAAAGATTAGATGTGTTTGGTTGAAGCGAGTACTGTATAATATGAAGACCTCAACTGGAAAGCAGCGTTTAAAGTGGACTTAGGGACAGTAATAACTGATGAACATTCACATAGGAATTATTTCCATTTGTAGTAGATAAGATTTGTCCTGTTCTGGTTCTTGCATGCTGACAGAAACTAGGCTGGTGTCTGTGGGGTGACACTGGATGATACAAGGATGAAAATAACTGAGAAGTGAAGCCCTACATCTACAGAGAAAAGGCGGTTTCATTAAAGACCAAAGCAAGACCTTTGCTGATGGTGCTCATGCAGGGACTGGAGTTGGTGATGCTGGAGAAGCTTGCTGGTGTTTAGCTCCATTGCACTGTTGGAGCACAGAGTCCTTTGTATGTGCCCTGGCAGCATGTTTTGTGATCCTGCTCACCTTTCCCTAGAAAACCTGAGGGCATTCTCCAATGACAAACTCTTCTGTTAACTTGGGCAACGGATTTGCTCTCTGCTCTTTTCTGTTGTAGATGAGAGTGGCAGATGACCTGTGAAACACAAAAGATGAAGCTGTTTGTGTGTCATCAGCAAGGAAAATGAGAACAGCATTAGTGTTTTGAGCTGGAAAGTTGAAAAAAGCAGCTGAGTGAAGTTACAAGTCCTACTCTCTGGCCTGTGATACTGTCTTTAAATAGGAGGGAAAGGAAACCTTAATACTAAGAGAAGGCAAATCCATTGGAAAAAAAAAATTAATTGTGCTAGGAAATATTACTTTAAGTACCGTGTGTGTGGTGTTTGTTCACTAATGGAAGTGGTGAGTCAGTTCTAGTGGCTGGGTAGAGGTTTTCTATAGGACTAGATGCATTGACTGATGCATGTCTGATATTCAGTGAATTGCTGCACCTGCCTCCCCATCAACCAGACCTGACTTCACAACTTCTGATCAACTCTTCTTTAAATCAGGCAATAATAAATTAGAATACTTTAATTAAAGTCAATTTTAATAAAGCTTATAAAATTAATAAAATAACAGGCAAAATGAAGAAGCAAGGTGCAACAGCTCTTATCAAGTTTATTTTATTTATTTATAAAATTCCTGGTAACTGATTTCTGGATTGATAACAGATTTCATAGTGGTATTAGAAAACAGATGAACAAGCTTTCTCTATCCAGTATGTTTTAATTTTGCAAGTAACACTAAGTCAAATTTAGGCTGACATTAGGGGCCCAGCTTCTTTGAAATAAGCCAGGGAAAAAGAGTGAACACGATACAGCCAATCTCATGACATACATAGTTTTGGACTGGTTTTGCAAAACTAAAGAAGGGAATAATTTGGTCCTACAGGTGATTTTGGACAGAGATTTCAGTGATATTTCAGCATGTTATGTTCACCTTCAGGTTTTGATATTTGTAATGATTTTTTTCTCCACAGTATGAGAGAGACACAGTTGTTGCAACTTAACCACGTCTGACCCCAATACACCTTTTGCATCACTTTGGCACAATGGGAAATGCTGAACTTCAGCTTGCAATCTCCTAGGAACAGCATGGAAGCTTTCTGTGCAATAGGAATGAAAAGCATTTTCAGGGCTATGTGAAATCAAAACACTTTGTGTCATGCTGGTAGAGAGGATTGTTATTTTATGAAGGGAAAACCCATTTCTCAGCAGAATTAAAATTAATCTCTGACACCAGAAAACACACAGTGAAGTTTTGCACTGAACTTTGCTTCCAGGCCAAGTGAATTTCGAATAAAAATCAGTAGATGAAAAAGCTGTAGAAAAAAAGCCCTTCAGGTGAGAGTCTCCACACGTCAGAATAATCATCAGGCATATCTAGAAAATCTCAGAGAAGACTCCAAGCCTCTGCAGTTGGTCAGCCCTCAAATGATGCAGATCTTTTCCTCAGCTGCTTCTGTTCAGCCCCTGCCTTAAGCTAAGCGTCTTGAAATACTTTATCAAATTTCATTCTAAAAATAAGATATTGTATTGATTTCTATAGGTCATTTATGAGATCATAGGCTATTTATAAGAAAGGAAAAAGGCTGAAGTTTACATTAATGACCTGAAGTAGTTCTGCCACAAATTTATTTAAAATTTCTAGAAGTGCCATCTCTTCATTGTTATTTTTACATGCAAATATTTAGAAAGTGCTTCATGTACAGCATTAGTGGACCAAGAGAAAACACAAATAGGTTCTTATGGAAGATGAAATGCCGAATACATGCAAAGCAAACCAATCTACACTTCGGCGGGAATAGGGTCTGGGAGCTTTGACTACACTTACAACACCAGTGCTCTAGTTCCTGGGAGTGTGGAACTGCGCTTTTCCTTGCTGACCCTCAGTGCTTCTGGAAGTTAATCTGTAAGTTAATGTATTTGTAAATCTAATAATCGATGTCAGTCATATCTGTTACCACTGCATGTGTGTGCCTAAAACTCTACTCTGATAGAGAGAGCTTGGTAAGGGTGAGGCCTCGTAGCTGGTACTCCACTGATAGATGCTTTGGGCTCTTCAGAACCTAAGACAGATCATGCACATTAGATGACAGCACTCGTGATGCCTGTCTTGTCAAAGGTTATTTTGCATTGTGAAAGCCTCCTAAGGATTATAATTTGTGCTCTGATTTTTTTATTTTTTTCTAGTGACAATTTATCTAACTTTGTTTTCATTAAATAATATGATTCTGGGAATATTATTTTTTAAGAGACTGTAGGTTAATTATTGCAAATTTCAAAAAGGAAACATTATGTCAATTATTATATTGGTGTTGCTTATTAATTGCAGAGAGATAATTATCAAGGTTTGAGGCAATTTATCTTCTGTTTGAAATAGATTTTCACTTGATTAAGTGGTATTTGTCACTCAGACCCATGTTTGCTGATGCAAAGAAATTCATTATCATGCAAAGTACAAAATGCTTCTCTGAAGTTGACCATAAGCGTATAGGCAACAGGTTAACTAAATTCTGCTTAAAGGAGTACTGCCATTTGGGAATAATCTGTCCTTGCTTCCATCAAAGGCTAAGTTCCTTTGAGTGAGTAGCATTTCTACCACAGCAACAATAAAAAATGCTTTATATATGTAACAACTAAAGTAAAATGTAGTTTTATTTTGGAAAATATAAATAGGTTCTATTTTGTAAAATATATGTATTTTAGAAAACTATAGGTTCTATTGAACAATATATGCACCTATGATAATCATGCTTACGGTAATACATAAAAACTACAACAACAAAAGACAATAACAGTGATGTTGCTCTTAGGCAGCATTAATATTCTTGTGTATAAGTTATGTAATGGTTACAAATATTTTAACCCTTCAATCTATAAACTGAGAATCTCAGTACTAGGTACGTTAAATACATATTAATAGGTTACTCTGGATTTTATGTCTGTTACTGTGGCATGCAAAATACAAAGGGTCTGTGGACATTATGAATGTTTGTGCTAAAATGTGTTTTCAAATCATCTGTAAAATAGCTTTTTGGGTTATTTGGGTCATAAATTCCAATTTAATTACTCTGGAAATGGAAGCAGCAGTGATGCACTTAGGTGGTTACAGGAGGGCTGGACGGATACCTGGATAGCTGTTGTGTGCAGCACCTATAAGATTCTTTTGTCAGCTCATGATTTTTTGATGAGGATTATAGAGGGTATTTTCACCTTAATATTTTCTAACAAGGTGAAAATATGTCCACGTTTTCCTCAAAGATGAGGTGTTCAATGCATCCAGTGCAGTGCAAATTAGTGTTCCCTGTTTCTTTTCCTGAAAGAATCAGCTTGACAGAAAAATTCTGCTTCTTGTGCTCAGTCACTTTCCATCTTGAAATGCAAAGAGCATTATTTATAGCCCCCCTTTTGGAAATTCGCAAAATGCTTAATTTATTTTTCGGCTTAATTTTTTTCATTGCAGTAACAGAAATAGCTAGGATGCTCAATATTCATCATGTACTGCTGCCTGCCTCCCCTCCTTCTCCCAGGAGCTATAACAAATGATGTCATTAACTCCTATTGAGCAAATCCACGGCAGGCTTCTCTTCGTTCATCGCCTTTATGAGAAAGTGCTGTGGCTCTTCTCTGTTCAGGTAGTGGAGATATGGTATAGACTTAGGCAGATTAGAGAAGAAATGGAAAAGGAAAAATTAACATAAAGGTAGAAAGCTGTTTATAAGGATTCTGGTGTAACTATCTCTTTATTGGCAGAGAGCAGTGTTTCTGACAAGAACAAGAGGGAATTACTTGTTGAGCTGAACATGGGCATATTTGACCAGCCTTTGCATCTGCTGCTATGTTGCTTCTGTAGTCAGAGTTAATACTGGTACTTAGCAGTCCCACAAGCAGTGAGCACACATGAACTTATTAAAACATCCCTCATTTGTGGAAGGAAGGCAAATATTTATTGTCTCATTTCATAGTTAAGGCAACATGAGATTAAACAACATGATGATAAACGATGACCAAAACCTGCTGTAGTGCCTGACTAAAAGTAGGGCCAAGGAAAGAGACTGGCAAAGCTCCTACTGGGTCTGAAGAGTGCAGGGTCGTATCTCTGTAAAGAACTTATTCTCCTAATCAGGTACTGCTTAGAGTCCTTTTTACATCTGTCACAAACAAAATATGTGTAATATAATAACCTTTTTTATTATTACTTAAAATTACAGACTTCTGAAACCCAGTTTTTTACTTTTTCTTCTTTCTGTTTTGTAAAGAATTTTGAATCTTGGATCCCCAGTAGATGTGACTGTACATAATATAGTTTGAAACAATCCTTAGATGAGAAATTTTTATCCCACATCAGAGCGGCGGGGGCTTGAGCACAACAGGAGGCTGTTTGTATTTTATGTGAGAACAAACATGATGCACCCACTGGGGGAGCAGCCGTGAGATTGCTTGAAGGGAGCTCTCAGGTTGCAGGATTTTCCTCTCTGAGATTGCAGTTTTGTTATTGCTAATAAACCCTCCTTGCAAATGTACTCTGAAAGAAGGCCAGAGTTTCATTCATCAGTGCTTACTGCTTCAGGCAGCACCGCTTTCTCCTGATGTCCCCACAGACGCTTTGTGCTTTCCTGGGGATAGCATACTGAGCAGAAATTACATCCAGTCTTTTGTAGGACTGAGATGTGGGAATGGGTTTGGCTGCTTTCATACTGCCAGCTCATAGAAAATAACAAAGCAAGCAGCCAAGCTGGGGAAAACAAATAGGATATTTTATAGTTTATTCATATGTGCTGCCTTCCACCCCATTTGTCACCATTTCATCCCACCTGCTGCTGAAAAAGATTCTGTTGCTGAGAGATGCCTTCAAGGCATTGTTGGCATGCTCATACTAGGAGTGAATATCAATATCTGCTTTGAATAGCCTAAATGTATTTTAAACAAGACATTTCCAAATTATTGCAGTGTAGCTGTGTATGGCGCTCTGCGAAACACCAATTAAGAATCTGTCAGTATTTTCAATATGATCCATTGTGTAAATTTATTCTGAATAGAAATTTGGCATGTAATGACCGAGACTAGGAATTCAGTTTTCCCCTTCCCCCCTTTTTCACTTTTTCTCTTCTTCTTTTGTCTTGGAAAAAAGTATCGGGTGCTATAACTGCTAAATTATTCAGATTAAAAAATTCCTCCCCATGAGGACAGAGTAAGGCAAAGGAATGTCTATTTCAAGGGTGCTCAAGGCTGTTTAATGCCTCTTTGACAGTCTTTTGAGACAGAATGGAAGTATTTGAGTATAAAATGTTTCTTATGAAATAGACACACAACACTGAGAAATGGAAACGTCTGCAGCTAAAGCAGAGCAGCAGAGGTGATGTATAGTTTCTTCTGTAATTATCAGACTCACACGTTTCATGATAGACTGCGATAGAAGATGTAACCAGGTTAAATGTAGTTTGAATTTGATCATCAGTCCTGCAAAGCACGGTGCTGTCCTCTGTAGCAGCTACTGAGTGTGGTGCCAAGCTGTACAGCAGACGTTTCATGGCGTGCTTCCCTTAATGGAACTTATTGCTGCGTTTTCATCTGAGGTCTGTAATAAGCCTAGCTTGTGATCTGTTGTAAAAAGTTAAAGTGTTTGCTGACCTCACTTTAAGGTGAGAACTTTTGTTTGCAGGTGCTCTCATGAAGTTGTCTGGCTGGAGGGCAGATCAAATGCTGATACCAACCTTTTTTTGACGCTTAAAAAGACTACTATTTGGCCTTCAATTTGCTTTTTTCATTCTTTCTAATATTGAGCATCTCATGTATGAAGATTTTTCTACCTTTTAACTTGTACTTTGTCAACTTCATTAGCCACCTTCATTGGTAATTTGCAAATTGCAGTCCACCAGTTATCATAAGGTGTTGCTTCTCCATTTGTCCAGGTTCTCATCATCAGTGAGTATCTATAAAGCAGCTGCAAACAATGAGCAGAGCTGGCACATTGCTTCATAATGGCAGATGACATCTGTAATGCTGGCAGAGGAAGACTGGCACTAAAGAGCTTTGTTGAGCTACTGGAGAGCACTCACAGGAGGCAAATTTTGAGATATCACCTCAAATTTTGTCAGGATGCCACAAGGAAAAAGGAAATCCTGAACAGCGTTTGGCCTGCACCAAGATAGGGTAAACATACTTAAAATAAATGAATACTTACTCCCACTGCCGCAAAATGGAAAGGTGTTAGAGTCAGAGAGAGGGAGTGCAGGTGCAAATGGAGCTTGTATACTAGAATGTTTTAATGGCCTACAATACATATGCAGTAAATGTTTTATCCATGTTATTATAGTAGCGCTGCTAAGCTTATTATGCACCTCAGAACCATGTCTGGCTCTGGAATTTGCAGTGTAGAGTCTCTGATTTCATCCATATTCAAAATTAATTCAACTGCATACCGACATTCGTGCTTTTAGAGATGGTACATCTTTGTGGTTGTGAGATTAATTCTGAAAGAGAGAACAGAATTCGCATGAAATGAGAAACTTGTGCTGAAAAATACAATCCCCCTTCCTTTACATGCCTAATTCTTGTTTTGTTTGCTTGCAATCATGTGTGTATTGTAGCCAGTAAATACCGTAATCAGTAGAGGGCTAGGGCTTATGGTGTCTGCTTTCAGCACTTCTCTTATGATTTAAATGGTAGTTGGCATTCCTTATTGAAATTATAATGGCTGTGGAGGGGTGTCATTTGGCTTTTTGCAGATATTCTTTAAGATACCTGAAATACCTCTTACTTGTTATAACTCCTTACACATAGTCTTCATGTGTGTACTCCTTTGGCGACTTGAGATATGCAAACAATATAGCAGCAGTTTCTGTTCCTGGGTACTTTGGTTTTCTGCTTCTGTGATTTATGCTTGTTGACTTCCAATGCTTGCCCCACCAAAAAAGCTACATCATAAAGCTATTAATGTCAGGCAGCTCTTCTTTTATATGGTTCTCCAACCTCATAAAGGAATGTAGAGTGCTGCAAAAGCAAAGTGCAGAAAAGAAATCATTCTGTTCTCACTGGTGTGAC
This sequence comes from Brotogeris chrysoptera, assembly GCA_030323915.1. Classification (NCBI taxonomy): domain Eukaryota; kingdom Metazoa; phylum Chordata; class Aves; order Psittaciformes; family Psittacidae; genus Brotogeris; species Brotogeris chrysoptera. Next base: position 7,423 of record JARCZZ010032111.1, on the reverse strand, counting down.
CGTGACTGGGTGATCCTATGAAATGGATTCTCTAGAAGGGGTTGTGAGTGACCACGTTGTCCTAATTTCATCTGGGATAGAGTTAACTTTCTTCCTGCTACCTGGTGCAGTGCTGTGTTTCGGCTTTAGTCTGAGAACAATGCTGATAACGCGCCAATGTTTTAGTTGTTGCTGAACAGCACCTACCCTGAGCAAGGACTTCTCAGTCTCTCATGCTCTGCCAGTGAGGAGGGGCACAAGAAGCCAGGAGGGAGCAGAGACAGGACACCTGACGCAAACTAGCTGAAGGGGTATTCCGTACCTCAGCATGTCATGCCTGGGGGGATTTATCTGGAATTGGCTGATTGCTGCTTGGGTGAGGCTGGGCATTGGTTAGCAGGTGGTGAGCAATTGTATTGTGCATCACCGTTGTTTACTGTTATTTTTTCTTTCCCCCTTTGGTTTTATATTTTCTTCCCTTATTATTTCCTTTATCATTATCAGTAGTGTAGCTTATTGTATTTTAGTTATTAAACTGTTCTTATGCAAATCCTCATCCCACACTGGGGAAAGGAAAATTGGGTGTGAGCCAGCGGCTGTGTGGTACTTAGTTACTGGCTGGGTTTAAACCACAGCACTCATACATACTGTCTGGATGGTCATTAGCCTGGTCTCAAATTGGCTTTGTGAATTATAAAATAATTCCTTTGTGTTTTTCTTTCTGACATCCCTTATATCATGTTTATTATGTGAGGTTAATGGATCAAAACTCCCTGCCTGCCATGGCATCCAGTTTAACTTTTACTCCCTCGAAGTAATTTCATAGGGTTTTAAAAAATCATTTTAATGAGAGGGAGCTATCAATCTCTTGGCCATTTTTATCTGAGATCTGTCATGCTGTAAGCTGGCATGGCATCAATGCATATTGTCCACTTGGGCACTATTTCCACCTCATGTTTCTGGGAGGATGAAGGTAGATGTGTCATTTGAACAGGGCAGGTACTAGGATGATATAGCTTATAGCTGAGCTGCTTCAGGGATTGGACTAGTCTCAGGGGCATAATTCTTTCTGTAGTGCTCTTACTCTGTGTTTCCGCTATTGCAAACACCAAACTCCTTATAACTTAAGTTAGTAATTTCTCTGTGGGGGATATATACAATGGCAGATAGTCAGAGAAATAAATTAAACGGCATGGATTTTGCAGAGAAGACAATGAGGTTTTAATGTTATTTGCTGTTATTGTTTTTATAATATAGGTTTTGGATTGAATAAAGGACAATTGTGGAGGAAGACATTTCTTTCATTTAATGTAAGGACGCATAAACTTTCTCCCTCTCTAAGCATGTGGTAAACATCTAGAAGAAGATGAAAGTTGTTTCGTACACCCAAAAGGGCAAAAGAAAACAAAATTGGAGACAAAGGCAACAGAGCATTTACCTAGAGAAGTCTTTGTGTATGCACAAGTTTCAATGACTTCAAAGTAGAAAAAGGATTTATTGGTGTCCTTGATCCAGTGTAACCTTCTGCCTCTGTCCTTGGGAATATTCTGAAGTCCGAAATTTCACATCCTTAGAAAACTCATCCAGTGCATTTGCCACAGATATATTTTTAGTCATGTTTTGCTTTCCTTTTCTTCCTTTCTTCCCCTCCCTGCCTGGTCACTGAAAGAAAGTTTTAGTTCCTTACAGTATTTGTTTGGGGCAATGTTAAATGTGCAGTATATGAGTGCAGAGGGTGTAATTAGGAATATTGGAATGGAAGAACAAATCAATTTCGGACTTGTCTCACTGTGAGGGTTATTAGAAAAGGAGTGAGTTTCAACTGTTGTGCTCCTCTCTTGACTGCACACAGTGCTGGATACAGAGGCGCTAAATCATGTCTTTGTGACTTGGGAAGGCAGGGTTGAGAAACAGTGTGGCAGAAAGATGGACCAAATAGTCTCATAGATCTCTAATTTCTGTCTCTTGGAGGAGACAGCTATTAGCCTCCCAATGTAAAATCTTGTCATCATCACTTCTCAGCTGACTGTTCTGATGTTGATGTGGGGGTCCTACGAGGTGGTGTTAGTCTTGCTGAATCCTGAGAGTGGTGAGCAACTCACAGATCTCTGTGATGTACTAAATTTAAAAGTCACTTACTTCCAGCTGGGAAAAAACTCAGCATAGTTATGTAGGATCAAATGCAAGACGTCACTGGAAATGAGAGCAAGAAAGCAGAGTGTCTGACCTCTCATGCTTTGATATTCATTATGGGCTGACTGTGGGTCTACTTCAATTTCTCATTGTTAGTAATTTTGGCCTTTGTAGGGAAGTATGGCTTAGGATCAAATGGCATTTGCTGTCTCTAAAAGTGGTACAGGCTTAACACAACGCAGTGTTTGCACTACAGTAACTTCTACTTTGAAATTTCACCCATTCAGCTCCTATGGAAGCAAGGGCATTTCCTGCCTCCTCCAGGTGTGTTGCACCTGCTTACCAGCTGCTTTAATGAGTGAAAACTGGGGAGGAAATATCTTACCTATTTACATATCACCCAGAATACCCCTGTCAATACTCTCCCGGGAAAAAACACATCTGATTTCTGCTTATGAGTCTCTTCTGTCCATTAATAGAAATTCAGTGGCTTTAGCTGCCATAAACCTGACAGTATCAGGATGAGTTTCTGCCCGCCAGCACTGTGTCCCTGAGCAGATCCAAAACAGTGCGTGTGGGGATGAATTCTGATCTGTGTGTTTATCTAATGTTCTTCCTTAACAAAGGTATGACCTGTGGTGGTCACTAAGTGATGTGTATATACTTCTTCCAGCAACACTACCCAACCCACCATCCATTTAAAATAAATTATAGGAAAACAACTGGGAGGTTGCAACATGCAGCAGCCAACAGAGGCAGGTTCCAGCTGGTGATTCTGAGAGTGAGCAACAGCTTGGCTTTCCATTAGCCTTTCTAGCCAGCAGGCCAGATGCCAGCATCCACATTGCTTTCTTTTTCATCAACTTCTGTTAAGTACTCTCAGGTTTAGATAGATATTGGGGAGAAGCTATTTGTATCAGTAATCTAGAAGCAGAAGTTTGCAGTTCTCATGCCTGGAAGATGATGCCAGGAATGCCCCAAAGCAAGCTTATTAACTTTTGGTGTTACTGATGGATCCTCAGTGGCTTCTGTTTTATAAGCAGCTGATAGTTTCCAAGTTGAAAGACTTGATTCTGTTGATATTTAGGTGAGGCTGTTGTAGTTTTGTTGCAATCCACTGCTTTTGCTTTTTCTTGGGTTCTTCATTCTTTCCTTTTTTCAATTTATATTTTAAAACTTGTTATGAACATCCTTCTGTGCCTTTAGTTTATAAGGGCTGCATATATCACCCCTCCACCATTTCCTAGATAGAGTTCACTGCATGTGTATTTTAGAGATGAACAGAGAAATCCTCACTACTGTGTCCTATGAAGATGAGGGATGAAGATGAAGCAGCTGTTCAGTTTTGCAGTGCTGTGCTCAGCACACACTTTAAGCGCAGTTAGTCCATAGAGAAGAGTAAACTGTTGCTTCAACATAATTTCATTATTCATTGTGCTGAATGCCTCATTACAAAAGGATGCCTAACACCCCTGGGAAAGTAATGGCATTATCAACTTAAAGGAACTGTAAGAATAATAGCTTACCTTACACTTATGTAATGCTTGTAATTTGAAAATGCCTTGCAGACTTTGGTTACTCTTCACACGACATCTGGAACTTAGATAATTGTTATTGGATCTACAAAGCAGCAGAGGGCGAAAAAGGCAAATATTGAGCTTTACTTAATTCTGAATATTATATGCACATTCTGTTATCTGATGTGGGTTTGTGTGAGACACAGCCTGAGGGTAGTGAACCTGTGGGTCATTGCTGTGGGGCCAAATACCACCAAGGTGGGAGGAAGAAGGTGCAGAGCTGTCACCAGCCATGATGAAGCTGTTCAGGAGATGATGGAGGTAGAGCTGGGATCTGCCCAGGTGACCAGAAAGGTGTGGAAGTTTCGAAACAATAAACAAGAAGAAGAGAAAAAAGGAAAGAGAGGGACAAGGCAAAGATTTCCTGAATAACTATAGCAATATGAATGGGCAGGGGTGCTTTTAGACCATGGAAGTGTGTGCTATCAGAGCCACCAGCATGGCAGAAGCAAGTGCTGGTGGGAGGAGGTGGGTAACTGTCCAGCACTGCCTGGGGTGGCTGCAGTTCAGCCAGCCTGAAGCTGTGGAAATCCATAATTCAAAACACTGCGGTTTTAGTACTCATCAGTGAAGGTAAAAAGAAAAAACACTTGGATTTGTGAAGTCCTGATATGTTTCTGTTTCAGAAGAGCTCCCATTAAAGTCACGACTGCCATTTTTGTACTCTTTTCAGTCCCAGTGCCTCTCAGGACAGTGCTGGATAATTTAGCTCCTGATACCTTGTCAAACTGTCAGAGATCTCAAATTATTTGAGCTATTAAGTAAGGAAGATAAAGGCAGTGCTTAGATTAAACCATTCTCTTGAATGCCAAAATTAAGCGTGTGCTTCCAGTGACTTCCTAAATTGTTCTGCTAAAGTCCAGTGTTGCGAGGTAGATCCTTTATTATGCGCTAAAAGAAATGATCAAGTGCACTGATCATGTTCTGATGCAAGCAGCAAAAGATATAGTGGATACTGAGCAAGCCTGAATGCAGATGTGCTAGAAATTTCCATGCTTATGATCTGTAAGTGCTCTGGCTAATGCTCTGGTGGAAAAGGCTGAAAGAAAAGGGGAGTAGAAGTGCTATGTAGAAATGTACTGTATAATGCCATGAAGTATAGCATATGGTCAAATGAAAAGGCATTTCCATATTTATAACTTGATTATTATTAATCAGTTGTAATTTCCTTGCAAGGAAATGGCTCTTACAAAAAGAAGTACAGTGGTTGCTTGCAGAGAGGAAGCAGTGCAGTAGGAGGCATACAACTATCCTGCATGCTTCTGTGACTGAATTTCTTTGGAAACCAGAAGCATATGCTATTCCCAAGTATCCTGTGGGCAGGTCAGCCAGTGTTTTCAGAAATTTGCCTCATTTGTTAACAGGGTCAAACCATGCACAGAAGATTTAGTGCATATGAGAATCAGTCTGTGGAAGGACAGGGAGAATGAGTTGGCTCCAGCCTGAGCTACCAAAACAAGACACTGCTTACAGGAGATCAGAGATACAGCTGGACAGGATTTCCAGGTCTCCACTTGTTATGCTTCCACAGCGCTTTTCAAGCTTTTCCGGGTTTGTGGAGGCTGATCTCACTTTTGCTTTGGGATTGGAGAGGATTCAGTGCTACCCATGCTGTGATCATGCTCACAGAAGGTGTACATTTGCAGTTTCTCATTCAATATTTACATGACTATTAATTATGAGGCCACAGAAGTGATGTCTCATAAATTACCGTAGCTTGGCATATGAATTACCTACCCTTGGGTGGAGAAATTCAGACTGCTAAAAGCTTTTTTCCTGCATTCTTTACTTCTGGAAAGAATATTTTTCTTTGGATTCACTTAAGAATGAGCCTGAAAAAAACCCAAACCTCTTGGTTGGAACCTTTCATGGAAAAGAAATGTGTTAATTTATAAGCCCTGTATATACAATAACAGCTCCTTTAAAATAATATTTTATATGTTGATTCAAGGATCTATTTGGTGTGTTATTCCATTAGTTTTAAAACTCAATGCCTTTCCCCTGAGGAACTCATAACTGAAAACAGGTAATTTGTAATATGTGTAGTTTGGGTAATGTCAATACCTCACAGGGATGTCTGTCTTACCAGCAAATCTGTGCTGTGTAGCTTGCAAGCTCCATCCCAGAGGAGTTTCCTGAGCCATGAGTGGAGGGGCAGTGCCTCCGGCCTCAGGCATGCCCCGACAAAAGTGGTTCTTCTGCCTCTAATCCTCAGTTTGGCCATACGACTGCAGCTTGCCTTGCTCCCTTAGAGTCTCCTCCATGTACCCATTCTACTGTGACTGCATGGAGCATCACTGGTGTTTGCATTGTCCTGCCCTCTTAACCATCTCCTGGCCTAGGTTTTGCCTGATACTGGCAGGTGGTTGATGCTTGAGCATCCCAAATTGAATTGCAAGCTCTAGAGCACAAGGATAGAGAACAATATGATGCTTGTCTTTCTTTTTCCTTTTTCTTTTTTCCTTTTTCCTTTTTTGCCCTTATTCCTTTTTTCCCTTTTTCCTTTTTTTTCCCTATTCCCTTTTTCCTCTTTTTCCCTTTTCCCTCTTTTTCCCTTTTCCCTTTTTTTCCCCATTTCCTCTTACAAAACTTACTTTGGGTGTAGTGGGATATGAAGATAAAGCAGAGGTCTGAAATGCTCTTGTGTAGTTTGACAGCAATTTTTCAAACAGACCATCTTTGAGAGGTAATGTGCAAAATAGAGGTCTTGCCTACTTTTAATGAGATTCCTAACTACAGTTACACACATGGCTTGGAGCATGTGGACAGGTTTTTTTGCTTTGGTTAGTAACAGATACATGAGTTTTATGCCAGATTGTGTTGCCTTTAAAAGCTGCAGAGCTCAATGCAGTGTATTCATTTTTCTCTGTGAAGGAACTGCAGCCCATTTACCTTTTCATCTTGTTATTGAAATCTCAGGGTAATTTTATTTCTGTCTGTAGAGGGCTTTGATGTAACCTGACTCTGTGCATGGAGACCTCACTTGGAGTGTTGTGTGCAGTTCTGGTGTCTTCAACATTAAAAAGGCATGGAACTGTTGGAACAAGTCCAGAGGAGGGCCACGAGGATGATCAGAGGACTGGAGCACCTCCCATATGAAGATAGGCTGAGAAAGGTGGGGCTGTTCAGCCTGGAGAAGAGAAGGCTGCATGGAGACCTCCTTGGAGCCTTCCAATATCTGAAGGGGGCCTATAGGGATGCTGGAGAGGCACTTTTCATTAGGGGCTGTAGTGATAGGACAAGTGGTAACGGGTTCAAACTTAAAGAGGGGAAGTTTAGATTGGATATGAGGAAGAAATTCTTTACTGTTTGGGTGGTGAAGCACTAGAATGGGTTGCCCAGGGAAGTTGTGAATGCTCCATCCCTGGCGGTGTTGAAGGCCGGCTTGGACATAGCCTTGGGTGGTATGGGTTAGTGTGAGGTGTTGTGGAATAATTAGGAAATTTGCAATAATTGGGAATTAAATTTATATTCAAAATGCAGCATTGTCCACACATAAGAAAAAATGTACTGTCAGGACCTCTCGGGGCGAGATGCAACCATACCTGGTATGCCAGGAATGTGCACTCCACAGTGGTTCCCGTAACAGGCGGAGGATAGAGCGAGGTGGAGATCTCGTGGTTATGCTCTGTCCTAACTTCAGCAGATAAAACGGGAACTAGGTGGTACAAGAAACTGATAAGCTGCATACTTGCTACCCTGAGCCAGCGGCCTGTCATCTTTTGACAAAATAC